>JBAMBJ010003658.1:0-21523 GCA_037043495.1 Drosophila recens | reverse complement strand
TAAATACTTTAGATTTTAAAATAAAACCAGATACACCCAGTTTCAAACAAAGCTAAGTTACTTAGAAATTGTTGATATCAATAGACGAAATTTACTCAAAATACTCAAAAGAAAGTCATAATTTTTTGGACAAAAGCAGCTCTGCATTGTTTTAAGAAGACTGCTCAAGAACTGAGTTCTAATAGAACTTGTCCATATTGAAAAAGGTAGAAAGATACATCCAGAACATTTTGCATAAAGCTGTTACTCATAAAGAATGTTTTGATTTTAATGAACATCTGATCTGGATTTTCTTATATTTTATTTTTAGAACTAGTTGCAGAGTAAGAGTTTTGAAATCTGTTTAGCTGTTTGATAATTATCACAGACATTGTGCTCAGTGTAGTCTTCAAGCAAACAACTCACGCACCCACATAATGTAATCACAGCTGTGTGTTTGTGAGTGTGTGTGTGTTTGTGTGTATCTCTATGTGTGTTTGTGTGTAACTACTCACCTGTTCGTCTCACAGCTGTCCAAGCAGCTTGTTCCCTGTTAATAGCAATTGCCATGCAATAATGAGCAATTAATTTTGCAACTTGTCTGTCTCAATTCGCTTTGTCCGCTTAGTCTGCGTGCCTTCATCATTATGAAGCGTCAGGGACAGAGACAGGGAAAGGGACAGGGACGGATACAGGGACGGATACAGGGGTTGAGGTTAAGGGAAAAATTACAATGGACGGTTTTGTTTGGTGGGGACAAACCAAGGCGCGGTCAACGCTTGTGTAAACTATACCAAAACAAAACCTTGAAGAATGTCAAAAAATATAATTATGCCATAAGCTTAAGCTGAATTAAGATAGAAAAAAAAAACAATTTAGTCATGATTTAAAGCTAGTTTTTATTAAAAAATGAGATCTATTAAAAAATTTAAATAATTATTATAATAAATAAAATCTCAGAAATCAGCTTTAATTTTTTATCAGATCAAAGGAAAATTTTCCAATTTGATCCTTGGTTGTTTTTTTTTTTAAATCTAAAAAACCTTCTCTTTAAATTCTTTTCACAAAATATATGGATTTTTCGGATTTATAATACAAATTCCAAGATATACAAATTAGTGATGTAAAAATAAATCAAAAAATCTGCAACTCGGTTTTCAAGTAATTTAATTAGATTTTTCGATCATGAACTGAGTTTTTTAAATAGATTTTAATAAATTTTTTGATGTGTAATTTGATTGTTTATCAATGATTTATTCATTTGAAAAATTCAAATTAAATTAAGTTAAGTTTTAAATTTATCGGAATTTTTGCCGATTGATCGACAACTTGATTATTTTTACAGTCGATTTTAAAATTCGATTTTAAACTCAATTCACAGTACGGAGGATGTACATTACTATTATACACTCATTAAGTGGGAATAGCAACAATTGCAAACTAATGTTTTGTTTTTGTTTTGTTCTCTTCTTTTGTCTTCTTCCTTTTGGGCATGATTACGCTCTAATTGAGGCATAAACCTTGAGCTCTTGTTCTATTCATTTTGTTCTTTCAACACTTTTCGCGAAGGCCGCAAACGGCACAAAGAATTGAAAACAAACTTTGTGAAAAAAAAACAACAGAAAAATCAATTTGTTAAAGTAAGCACACAAAATGCAATTGAAATAATTATGATAATAAGCAAAAAAAAAAACCAAAAACAAAACAAAAGAATAAGAAATCAAAGAAACAACAAAAATTAATGCAACAAGCAACAAGTGATTGACTAGAAGATGCTCTGCAAGATTTGAGTATTACATGCGAATTATTTAAAATTATCAGAATGATATTTTTATAGGTTTGACGAAGAAAATTGGCTGTGAAATTGTTCTTTGAAATAGTTTTGGATGGGAATACAGAAAGGAATTTATGATTATTATGAGATAAATGATATTAATAGGGTATAACAAAAGACAAGAATGCAGTTGAATTTAGTTAGTCAATTAAAGATAAAAACAGAGATAGAGATACAACAACAGCTAGAGATACAGATACAGATTCAAACTGAATGTCAGACAGACAGGCGCGTTGGCATTAGAGCTGCTAATGATCATAATGAGGTTTTGGCGGTGGCGTCTCCTCACTCATTAATGATGAGCTGCCGATGAAAAGAAAGAGAGGAGAAGAGGAGGAGAGGAAAAGAGATGATATGAGCTGAGTTTGAATTGGAATTGAATTGAGTCGAAGATGAAGATAGAAATAGAGATAGAGCTGGAGATGGAGATGAGACGCATCGCCGACGTTGCCATTTGTGGCAACTACTTATGCGTGTCATGTGGCAATTTTGTATGAAAATGGCCGACTAATTGCCAAGTGAAATAGTCAAGCAATGAATGCGAAAACGAAGACGAAAAACGCAAGACGAAAGCAAAAAAAAAAAAATATAAAAATTTAAATTGAAAAAAAAAAAAAGTATCTGCAAGATGCGTGCAACACAATATACAACGTGTGGCAAAAGAAGAGATACAACTGCAACTGTTGCTCTTGGACACACGGACAACAGCAACAATTGTGTGTGTGTAGGGGGAGGGGGCGTGGATAAAGGGGGCAGTGCGGTCATGTGTGCAAATGTCAAAGTGGTGCGCGACCCGTCAATGGTGGCACAGACAACACGTTGTTGCAACAACAACAACAACAACAAAAACGACGACGACGACGAGAAAGCCAATGGGCGAATAAAAAGCGCAAGTTAATTTTACGCCACTCGCATTGTCTGCCCTCTCACTCTCTCACTCTTTTTCTTTCTCTCTCTGTTTTGGCCTCTCTTATTATTCATTTTGCTAGTATTTTGTTTTTGTTTAATATTCAAATTAGGCGCTAAAAAGCAACGGTCATGCGAGTCATACAACAACAACAACAAAGACTACAATCAGCTACAAAAACAACAAAAACAACAAAAACAACAACAATTAGCCATAAACTTGTGTATAATATTTTCACTTTTATTTTGTGTTGCTTTTGGGGCGTTTAGAAGCGTTGACAATTTTTATTGTTTTTTTTTATTTCTTATTTATTTTTTTATTATTTTAGCTTGACGACGTATTTGTTTTCTCGGTTTTTCTTTACGAAACGTTTGTGTGTGTGTGTGTTGAAATTTCACTTTTACTTGAGAGGTGCAAAGGGCGCTGAGTGAAATCGAAATTTAGAAATTGCAAGGATTATATTATTGAATATTTAAGGAATTTAAAAAAGAATTAAAAAACTAAAAAATAAACCTCTTTACGAGGTAAAATTCTAATGACGAAAACATTTCCATGCACCAAAATTCATATACATATGTATGTATATGAATGCCAATGAAAAAGTTAAACAGAGAAAAAAGAGGGTTTTAAAGGGCGCGACATTTGTGGAGAGTAAGACAGAAACAGCAACATCGTCATTTTATAAGATAGACGTTAAAGTATCAAAAAAGATATTGGATATTTTGTATATCAAACTTATATTTTTGAAGGCGAGCAAAAAGTAAAAGTTATGTGGATATCGATATATATTTATATATTTTTTTAAATTTGACATCGACTGGGACAGTCATATTAAAAAAAAAAATGAATCCATTAAATATTGAATATAAAAGTTATGTATAGTTTACAACCTGAAAGGATATGCTTGTATTTATATTTTTAAATTTATTTTTAAGTGAAATATAGAAAATCTCATTAGTTAGCTAATTTTCAGGTTTACTGTTTTTTTTTTTTTTTATTGAGCTCTGATTCATCACTTAAAGTTGATGCTATATTCTGTTTTAAATGGAACTGCATAGATACAAGTTTTATCTCGATTTTCGACTTGATGACTATTCCAGATTTGGCAAAGAAAAAAAAAATAGAACAATATAAAATGTTTGACAAACTAACAAAATGTTTGAGGGCAAGTTAAAACAGAATGACAACACAACTACAACTATGTAGTAGGTGTAGATTGTGGCACACACCCATATATACAATAGAGAGAGAGAAAGAGAGAGAGAGAGGAAAAGAGAGCAAGATCAACCAAATGCCAGTTTGCAACAGTAAGAACAACAACAATAACAACACCCGTTTTTATATTTTTTTTTATCGGTTTGTAATCGAAAACGATTTTCCACATTGGCGCATTTTTGAGGCAGACAACTGGGCGAAAACTGGCCGCTTCATTGGTTTGCCAACAGTTGTGAGACGAGCGGAGTGGAGGATGAAAAATGGGCGGTGGTGGAGGAAGTGGGGAGAGGGGCACCTCAATATAGGGTGGGGTGTGTGCAACATTGGCTTTGACATTCGGCTGAAAATGAAAACGCAGCTCGAGGCGAAACGACGAGACGCTTGATTTCGCTTTGCTTTTGGTTGTTGTTGTTGTAGTTGTTATTGTAGTTGTTGTAGTTGTTGTTGTAGTTGTTGTTGTAGTTGTTGTTGTTGCTGCTGTTTTTACGCAATGTGACAATGTCAATGGCTGCTGTGTTTGGCAGTTGCAGTTGCAACCGTACTTGATATTGCGTACGTTCGTTGAACGAACTTGGGTCATTGGCAGCAGCAGCAGCAACAACAACAAATGTTGTTGCTGTTGTTTGGGATGTTGTTGCTGCTGTTGCTGCTGCTGCTGCTTTGGCAACACTCCGTTAGATTCGTTGGCCATTTGTGCCATGCATGACCTAATCAGCACTCCATTATTTGCCATAATTGTCATCAGTTTTATGGCACATCTACCATATTTCCCCGCTCCTCGTCAATTCGTTTCCTTCTTTTTCCATCTGCTGCCTCCCTTTTGGGCCCAAAGCGTGCCGCTTCATTGTCTCCATGCAAAAACCCCATGCAGAGAGATCTATGACACATTTTAATTGAGTTGAGCATGAGACACACAATAACAAAATAATAACAACAACAACCAAAAACAACAACAAAACTGTCTTCAACAAGCAAGAAAAGTTTGCGTTGACCTGCCACAGATTTATATACTCCTCCACGCCATTGTAGATATTTAAGAAACCTTTTTATTGAAAGTAACGTTAAAAAAAAATAATGGAGAAATTTAAAAAGTTTTTTTTCTATAATATTGTTTTTTGTTTATTTATTCATTATATTTTTAGCGATTGTTTTTCTTTGACAACAATTGTAATTGTTTTCCGATCTTAACTAAGTTTATTTACATAAAGTGTGTTATCTTCAGATATAACAAGAAAAATCCGAATTGTTGATTCTGTGGTATTAGAATGTATATCTTTAGAAGAATCCATGCTTTTCATATTAATCTGTGGTTTTTGATAGATCTCTCCTACGCCAGCTATCTCAACTATAGTAATTTGATCCAAGTTTCAACAAGGCTATAAGAACTCGAACCAATGTTTGACCAACGTATTTTAACCTTCTAAAACCTACTTAAAACCTTCCATAGAAGAATGAAAAGATTTGAGTAACGGGTATAATTATATATGTCTAATATAAATAAGTCAAATTGTATTTATATATTTAAAGCGTTACACATTTCTTGTGAAATGTTAACTACCCTCAGCAAGGGCATAGCAACAACTACAAAAAGCGAGGTGTGCTCGACCTACGCCCAACAACAACAACAACTGTCTAAGTATTCGCATAATATAAGCATATAAAAGTGCACTTTATCTCGTCACCAACAACATATATACATGCATCCTCATCCTCATCATCATCATCATCATTATTATAATTCTTATTATTATCATCGTCATCGAGTCAACGTCGTTGTCAGTGTCTGCCCCCAATCAACTTGGTGCTGTATATTTAATTTCTACTGCCGCTTCTTCTTATTCTACTTGTTTTCATCTCATCTTCCTGCCCTTCTATTATCATTATATCTTGTTCTGCCAACACTTTTGAACCTTCCAGTTCAATTCCCGAGTTTGAGCTTCTTCTCCATAACGGAAACTGGCAATATTCTCGTAATATACAATACATAACCGAGTACAACTTACAGTTCAAAAGCTAATAATAAAAAGCAGCTCTTAATGCATATTATACCGACGACCTGATGCTCTTGCAATATAACAGATGAATCGAAACACAAGTTTATAGAACAGATAAAGAAGTTATAACGTTCAATATACAAGATAAATTCCCTTTAAAGATATATCTATAGTTTCTAGTTTTTTAGTTTCAAGTTGTATGAAATTTTAAAACTTAAAATTACTAACGTCAAGCCTCATTATAAATTTAAATTTGTTCTTAAGTTAAATTGGGTCTTAACTATTTTTAAAAATCATTAGTTTCTAAGCTCAAACCAAAATTTTTTTAAAAAAAATAGAGGCCGTTTTTTTTAAACTCATCAATGAAATTGTCATACCCAATGTCAATTTAGGGTATACAATGGGCGCTCTGGCTGCTGCTGCTGCTGTCAACAGTTGACAGTCAGTGACAGCACTGAATGTGTTCTCGCTCCAACTGCCTATAGCTCTTCATCTCACTACCTCTCTCTCTCTCCACTGGCTGTCTCCCTTTTACACTCGGTCTGTGTCACTCTGTGGACTGTCTGTCAGTAAGTCTGAAACTGATGACGAGATGCCGACTCAAGTCGACTCGACTCGACTCTCTCACAGCAAACGGAACAGAAAGTGGATCAACATCAAGCAACCTTCTTTGGTTTGCCGTGGGCAGCTCTGCTGCTGTCGCTGCCGCTGCCACTGCCTCTGCCTCTGCTGGCGTCATTTGGGAGTGCACGGCAATTACAAAAATTAAGTAGCCGCCAAGTCGAGCAATGTATTTATCCGGAACCAATAAATAACACGTATACGCCCCAACGAACCAAACGTAGCACATCAACATATATACACTTATAAAATACCAGAACATATTTCGAGATATATGTACAATATCTATATACAAATTATATACTTAGTAAGTGCTACTTTTTGCTGTACGATTCGGTTACCAATCAAAAAAATATAGCATTAAATGCTCTCTATGTCATTTTCATTGATAATGTGTTAGATGACGTCACTTTTTAGTTTCTATCTTAAATAATAGGTATATCATAATATCTATTAGCAAGTCTTGTGCTAATGTTTTATGGCTCTAATCAAAGAAAATTTACTTATATTTCGTATTTTCTTTGATCTTGTTTTTTTTTTTCGAAGCGTTTAGCTAAAACATAATATTATAGATATTATTATATGTGCGGATGTATGAATTGTGTTTAACTTTAAATTCAATGCACATACAAAAATATTGAAAAATACCAAAAAAAAAAAAAATGTACGTATATATTTATGTATATACCAAAAATACTAATATACACCTAAGTTATTGGTTTTTTTGTTAATGTATGCATATTTAAAAATAATTAGTTGACCAAAATAGTTCAATCAAAGTTTAGCTGAAGTTATTCCTTGATTTTTAAATAAACATTTTAATTTTAATGTTTTTCCATCAAAATATTGTGGTTTATTTTATTTTTATTTTTTTTTTATATAAATTGGCTAATACTTTTATTATTGCTTAGAGCACAGAGTTGTTGACTTGTAATAAATTTAATAAAATTAATTATTGTTAAAAAAATAATTTTTTCTATATAGTTTAAAATTATAATCGTTACGTTCCTTGGTTCCAGCTCACGAAATTTGTAGTAATTTAAAGTTTCGTCAACTGGGCCTTGCTCTCTGACCAACTATGAACTTTTATATTGGCCAATTTAGACGCTCTTGCTTTGCTGATTTGCAGTTTGTCTCTCCCTTTCAATTAGATCCTCAACTGCATGTTTTGTTGCTGTTTCTTTTTCCTTTCTCTCTCTCCCGTTCTGTTGTTCTATGCTTCTTTTATTTTCTTTTTTTTTTTTGGCTTGGGTTGGCCTTTGTCGGTTGCAAGTTCTTGCGGTGGCTTGTGGGTCCACAACAATAACAACAACAACATCGTGCCGTACTTAATTACGCCTAATTAGCTATGCCTGCGGCTCCCCGCGATCCCCTTACCAAGCAGTTTCTCGACACGAGCCCATAGCCTCTATACACATGATGCATCCATCCATCCCCCATCCTCAGGCCCATTCCATTCCATTCCATTCCATCCCATCCCTGGTATGACTACTTGGCCTGGAATGGAGGTAGCCGAAACCAATTAGAGCAGAGCTTAACAATTTTCATCAATTGTAAGCGGGTTGTGTGCGGCGCTTGACGCTTAATAGGTAAATCCAATTAAAAGTTCTTAAAAATAAGTGAAAAAAAAAAATAAAAAATAGCAGAAAAAACACCAGCAGCTGCAGCAAAATGAAAAGTTCATTAAAATTTGGCTGCACTTTAAGATAGATAATGTAATGTAACACACATCATACCAAAACACAGAGAAAGAAAGAGATGGAGAGAGTTGGGGCAAAACGAGCAAATTGTCCAATGAACCCGAAAAAATTAAAAATATGAAAAAAAAAAATTACCGCTAATGTAAGTAGATTACAAAAGATCCGTTGATTCGTTAGTTCTAACTTAATGATAATTATAAAAAAAAGAAGCAGTAATAATAATGAAAAGAAACGAAATTATAATTATAATGATGTTTGATAATTATGTACGATAATGATGATTAGATCAAGTGGAAAAGTTGTATGGAATACGTTCGACCAGCAGGTTTTTGTGTGCTGCTTGCAAGCAGTTCTACTTTATTAATGATTGACAATGATTAGGTCAAGTGAAAGAGAGACAAGTAGCTGGCAATGCAAGGGTTTTACATTAATTACTGTGCTTTCCATTCGTAGATCGATTCCAGTCTATCCTGGGTTTTCCCGAATCCTTGCAGCAAATGTTGGGCCAAAAATTTTCTTTTCCATTTTAGATTTCCCAGAGTATTTAATTTTAATTTAAATTTATTTTGTGACTTAAATATATATAATTTTTTAATTATATGCTTTAAAACATTTAGCCTAAAACGATAACAAGCAGTCTATGTGATTTAGGCTCGTTTTTTCAATGTCTAAATAAGGTGTTTGATAACTATTGAAAATATATTTTGACGTAAAATGTATAGAAATTACCGTACAATTTTAAATTATATCTTAGATACAGTTTATATGTACATTGAAAAAACGGCCCTTAAGTTGCTTATGAAGCGATCAAAAGTTGCCGTTTTGTTTTAATACCCTAGTCGTTTTTATAACCACTACAGGGTATAAGAATTGGGCAACGACTTTTGCTTGCTGGCCAGACACATTGAATTCTATCTAATTTTGGTGTCAATTTACACGCGTCAATCAAACACACAAACACACAAGAACAACAACAACAGCAGCAACAATAAACATAAATAAAAAGCAAACAAACAGAAATCAAATGTAGGCTACAAATTTACAAGCGCCGTCAACACAAATACACGCACACACTGATACACACAGATAGCACAACATATTAAATACCGGGAGCAATGACATATGGACATCATGCTGAGACTGAGACACACACCCGAGACCAATCCACCCCTCACCACCCCCACACCTCCCCTCCCCACCCTCTGCCGGTATCCAGCGCAGTCCCAATACAATCTATCTATCTATCTATCTGTCCATTTGTCTGAACTGTCTTAACTGTCGGCTCTTTCACTCTGCGCCTAGCCAAAAGAAGTGACAAGTTATTTTCGTTTATTATTTTGACATGTTGTGCACTTGTGATTTACACACACGCACACACATATATATATATAAACACATACTCATACTCACACTCACACTCACTATATGAGATGCCGGCAAACGGAATCTAAAGATAGTCTTTCTTTCTGGCCGAAACATTCAAGCAAAATATCTTAAACAGAAGTTCAATGAAACTTTACAATTGTTGTTACTTTTGTTGTTGTCATTCTTATAGTTGTTGTATCTGATGTTGTAGTTGTTGCTATCTTAAAATTATGGGAGTAGAGTGTAGGCTTCAAAGTTGAGGCGTGTGCTTAGAATTACGAGTACTTTATTGCCATAAAGTGCGCTTTGCAATTGTATTCAAAATGTTGTTATTTATGAATACACTCCAACTCTGTCATCTGAATACAATTTTTGAGTGTACTTTATTTAATACGCCAGACAAATTTCTGATTCAATTTATATATTTTTGAGATTTTTTTTAGACATTCGATCAAAATTTTGACTTGCCTTTGGAGTTTTCTTCTGTTTTTTTTTTTCTTAAATTTAATATTGCGAATAATAATTTGCAAATCTATCAATAAATAAGGTATAAATTATGTATTAACACGAAATAATAATAATGATAACATATAAAATACATGAAGAATTTGTTAGCAATGACAATGCTAACTTGATATCAAGTCACAGAACATTATTTTTTTTTTTAAATTTAAAGAGCGACAGAATTTATATTTTCACGAATAAATAAATGATTAATTAAATTAAATTATCCATCCTACAATCGTTGATTTGTTCGAATATGTTTAGCTAACTTTATGCACATCAATAAATTACGTAGAATAAATTATGTATTAATAGTTTATTATAATTGTATTGGCAATACATCGAAGTTACATTAAAAATGCATCAAAAATTTGTTAGCAATGCATTTATAATATGTAAACAATGCATTAAGCGTGGATTATTAGTATATCTCATTAATGCATTTTCAATGCATTAGCCATTGCATTAGCCAAACATTAACAAATTAATAAAATTACATTGACTTTGGATCAAAATACAATAAATATGCAATGTATATTCCATGCATTAACAAAGCATTACATTTTGCATTGACGACTATGTATTACATTGACAATGCAAAAAAAATAATACCTTTAAAATGCATCGGCAATGCATTAACAAACATTGCAAAATACGTTTCCAATAAAAGATAAAACCTCCTAGCAATCCATATGAAATATTATTTTTATATAAATCGAATAAAACTTTATTTTAATGCTTTTCTTGTGTCTCATTTCACTCGAAATCATTTGAATAATTTGTGAAGCAATTTGAATTGACGTTTTCGTTCCTTTCGATGAGAAGGGATCGATCAAAAAGGATTTCTTGCTCCGTTTTCAGCTCAATTTCTACAATTCCTTTTATTTTTTGCGTCGTTTCAGGTTAATTTATTTATGTTGTTGTTGTTCTTGTTGATGATGTTGCTGTTGATGATGTTTTTTGTTGTTATGGATGCTGTGTACAGCTCGTTGCGCGTGTTGTGCATTTTTCATAATCACTTTGGCAGCCCGGCAACGCCCCTTTTTGCATTAAGGTACCGCTAAAGTTATTGTTGTTGCTCTTGTTATGATACCCTGTAATCAGTCAGCTATAAAGGAGGCATAACTCGCAACAGATACAGTAAGATGTAGAAACTCTTTAATTTAATATAACTGAGAAATGTACATTTTTTTGAAAGGGAATATAAAAGATACACCAATATAGAAATCTAAAAAAAAAAATAAAAATCATTTTTTTAAATCTTATAAAAATAACACAAAAAAAAGTGAACAACAATTCAGTCTAAATATTTCATAAAACTTTAAATTGATTGTCAAATTTTTAAAATAAAGGCAATCAAGAATAACTTAAATGTTTAAATTTGTTAAAAAGTAAAAAAAATGAAATAAGTATATGTACATTTTCAATAATAATGATTATGAAAAAATATGAAAATAATAATAAATTCTTAAAAAATCCATATAAGCATTAATATAAATTTCAATATATTTGTTGTCTAAGAAAAAATTAAATTAAGAAGTCTTGAAAAAACATTTCATAATGAAAAAACCTGAAAGATGCATCTTAAGAAATTTTAAAATGCAAACAAAATATTTTTTTTAACACTTGTATTGTATATGCAATATTAAAGTCTTTGCCAGGGTATGGACTAGTCGATGAGTATGCATTTTTTTGTTGCTGTTATGTTTTTTAAGGTTCGCTCTCTTATTTTCTTCTTTTATGAATATGTTGTTGGTGCTGCAAGATGTATTGTGTGCAATACGAATATGTGAGTGTGTGTTTGATTTTTTTTTTTGTAGTGTGCATTCCATAAAACGCCGCGTGGCGCGTTTGACAAATGACAATGACGGTTGACGTTGGACTTGGCTGACGTTGCAGAAAGTTGGGCTCAGCCCGAGGGCGGGTTGCACTTTCGCAACGACTACGCAAAGAGTTGAGACGAGCTGCGACGGCAGCAGCAGAGGCCGGCTAACGGTTTATCAGACGACAGCGACGACGACGACGCAGCGATGCGTTAAGCAGCCGCAAATAACAACAAAACAGCAAAGAAAAAAACAAAACAAAAACAAAAGGCAAAGGAGCCTAGCAAAGCAAAGCAATGTTAAAAAAAAAGTCAAGAAAGAAAGTTCATCTTCCGCACGTTAAAGATTGGATACCCTTTATTTATTATGAACCGATCGTTCTATATGTTATAGTGGTCAGGTAACACCAAACACACAATCTAGATGTTTGGTTAACCTTTAAATGTCCAACCCTGCTAAAATCTCAAAAAAATTACTGATGTTACTATAATTTATAATTATTTTACATTTTACTGTATATTGTTACATAATTTAATAAATAAATAAATTTTCTCTCTACGATGAGATTTCATTTTTTTTTTTAAATGTGAAATTTTGTTCATTTACGATCTTAAAAAAAACTTAACAAGAGTTTGTAATTGGGTTTTTTGAATTATGGGACAGTTTATAATATGGGACATGAAACTTAAAATTCAACCGATCGTTTAATCCAGCGGTGGGCACGCAGTGGCTCCGGGAGCCAGCTGCTGCTCCCAACTTTATTTCTGCCTATTCGGCGCCGTGAATCGCACAATAGACTTGCGTTGTTGTTGTTGTTGTTGTTGTTGTTGTTGTTGTTGTAGTGCTCCCGAATCCAGACTCGTGCCTACCGCTGGCTTAAACAAATTTAAACAAGAGATATAAGACAACCCAAGTGATATAAGTTATGATGTTGAAAACATATTCAAAAATTTGCATGCCAAACATTAATTTTTAGGTATTGTGATCCGTTCGTGGTCCTGATCAAGAAATAAATAAATATATATTTATGGGCTTACCATACCTCTTTTAATGCGTTACACAATTCGTAAGAAAACGCTAATAACCTCAGCAAGGGTATAAAACATGAAAATTATCAACAAATAAGCAAAGTGCGCGTAATGTACAGTGAAAAGGGGATAGCCATTTTGTAGGGCATCGCAGGGGAAAGCGGAGGGTGGCAGTGGCGACGACTTCAACTTCAACTACAACTTCATGTTGAGACTTCAACTTCAACTTCAGCTCTGATAGCTGAGCGCCACTTGACTAATACAATTAGCTCGTTTACAAGCAGACAAGTGTGTGTCTAATTGGCCAACACAAACACACACACACTAATGCACTAACATATACACAGAGTTAACTGTCTAGATTCAAAACTGTACAAGGTGATTAATCAGTTTCATAACCAAAAAGTGCAAATTATAATCAAATGTGCAACACAATCAAAACTTAAATCCAATTAAATTACATTTATATATACCCTGTAGTCATATGACTCATCAAGAGTAGTTGCGACTTGCTAGTGAATTTTATTTACAATAATAATTGGAAAATTGGACAAAATTGGAAAACAAAATTGAGATAACTCGACATATCGGTATTTTTTATCGATTGATCGCATCATTTGCATGTGAAAAACTTGCATTAATGTATGGAATTTGTACTGTAGATATGCTAAAAACAAAGTGAAGAGAGAGAATTAGGAAAAGCAAAGGAAGCAGGAAAAAGCTTAGCAAAAAGTGATTTGACTCAAAGACTCCCGAGTTGTACAAGTTAAGCAACTCCTTTGCCTGCCTTATTATACCTGAAGTACTGCTGAGTTTAATAATTTTTTTATTCCCGGCTTATCAACAACTAGTTAAAGTATCTAGTAGAGCATTTGATTGTACTTTACTCTACTCTCGTATTAATAGATTGCAGTCATCATTGGCGCTTACTCATCAACGTGATTGCAATTTGCCTTGCTTATCAGCAGCAAAACATTGGCCAGAAGAATGTAGCACGACTGCAAGCATACCCTACATTTGACAACGTTAAATATTTAGCATAAATCGAAACAAAATTAAATGTACATTTTCCAAGTATTAAAAAATGATTCACCTGTTTAATAAACTGTTTATATTTATTACAGGGAATAAAAGCAAATATTTATTTCTCCTTTTTTTTTTTGTATACAGTTAATCAGTTGATGTTATGTAAGCTAAATGGCTAATAAAACATTGTTGATATGAGTGAATCGATAACAATTACGTTTAATATTGATAACTCATCTAATCGATTGTAATGCATTATTACTAAATAAATGAATACGTATTCATATGTCTGTGTAGATTCTCTTATTACGACAATACTTTCTCCTCTTGCTAAAGAGAATCTCAACTAACCAGAATCGTGTGTGTGTGTGTGTGTAATAAATACGCTTAAATTAATGGGCAGACATTAAAAGTATTAAATTAAGCAAGAATGCATAAGCAGAAAGTGTTCGACCAAAAGATACTCTGCAGTTAAGAACATTTTGAAACGGTTAAATATATACTTATAATTAAATGGGGTTTTGGTGCTTGAATACATTGTCCAATATCCACATTAAATAAATCATATGTGCTTATTTTAAATAGAAGTGTTTATGAAGAGGAAAAAAATTGTCATTCAGCATATTGTTTACATTGATTGATTTAGTTAATAATCAATTATTTGTATTCCTTAGACTTAAATGTGCCTATAATAATGAAATATAAATATTATTGTAAATCTCATGATAAATTTCTCATCTGTTTTTTGCAGAGTATTGAGAAAAAAGAAGAAAAGTAAATTTCATTTAGTTGCTGGGCGTGTGTTTAAATAAATAATAATTTCGCTTTATGATTTGTGTAATTTAAACTGAAATTATGCAATTAATCAACGGTCCGAATACAGAAGAGAAGGGTAAAGGGATAAGAGAAAGAGAAACAAGAATTCAGCGACTCGATCCATCCATCCATGTCCCCACTGTCTGATGTCATAAAACTTCCATAAACGAACTGAGCCACTTTGTTAGTTGCTGTTGTTGTTGTTGTCGAGCCAGAAGCGTGCACCAAAAAAAAAAAAGTGAGCAAAAAAATGAAATAAAACAACGAGTAAAGCCCGCCAACAAAAATATAAGCAAAATGTAGGCCAAAATAAGAGAAATGACCTTAGCCATGTCGAAAGATTTGTACCATGCCAAAAAAAAGAGAGAAATAACAACAATAACAACATAACACAAACACAAACACACACAGACACAGACAACGCCAACACCAATGCGGCAGCTGCGCATGCGCAATTGCTGAAACTGAGCTACTGCGACGCTGGCAGCGGCGTCGACTGCGACAGCGACTGCGACTGTTTTCTTCGACGAGTTCTTGGCAACTTCATACCCTTTGTGTGCGTGTTCATGGGGTATATGCAGCTCAGAACTAAGATTTAACCATCCCTGTTAAATTTTGATCAGAATCATTATTATCAATTCGATTATTTTTGGAAAAATTCGTAGTGACTATATAATTCACTGTTGAAAAATGTGTGATTATATAATGATTACGATTACAAAAAATCAGAAATAATCTTAAATTATTACAATTATTCAAAATTAATCAGAAAATAATCAAAAATAATCTTTCTGATTATTTCGGATTATTTTTTATTTTTTCTGATTATTTTGGATGCTTTGATTGTGAAATTTTAAATACTTTGATTTTTACTAAATAGTCATAAATAATCAAAAATAATCCGAAGACTCAAAAAAAATATTTTTGATTATTTTCCGATTATTTTTGAATAATTGTAATAATTTTAGATTATTTTTGATTATTTTTAATTTGTTGTAATCGTAATTATTAAATAATTGCGCAAAACCGAAAATATTCGTAATTTAATCATTAGTTCGACTTTTAAACAAAAATAATCGGATTACTAATGATTATGATTACTAATCATTATTTAACAGGTATGGATTTAACATATTTTTTCATTAGAAAAAATGTATTTTTATCTATACCTGTTATCTGAATCTGCAAATTGACTAAATTTGAGCAATTTCAGCAAAACTTTATTAACTTAATAATTAACTCACATTTTGTATGATTTTCTTTGGGAAACATTTTATTGAATTTATTTATCTGTATTAGAATTTATCCAACTATTTTAGTTTACCAAATTTAAATTATTATAATTCATATCTGACAATATCAGCGATTCATGTATTCATCTGAACTGTATATCTAACTTTATATAACTCTCAAAGTATCTATTTATCACACATAAGTAATCTGTTACTAGTAACAGATTATTTGTAGCTAAACAAATTAATGACTTGAGCAACGTCTAGAAAATCTGACAATTTGACGACTTTGTTACTACACGACTTGCCGACAGTTTGACAACTAGATAAAACCCCCTTGACAGATCAGACACGATGCTCAGCTGTCAACTATAACTATTGCAATAAAGTACAATAGACTATACATTAAAATCTATAAATAAATCTAGTAGATGGCTTTAAATACCTACAAAATGATGTGTATAACAAGGGTATAACATTTGCATATATTTTAAAGTGTTATTTAAATTTATTATTTAGAATAACTTGATTTATTATGTTTATGCTTATAATGTAATTAAATTTACTTATACAATTAATGACATATAGGGTATATCATAGTCGCGCTTGCCAAGTTAATAACCATATATTATTTTATTTTGCTTCTTTTCCTTTTTCTTGATTTGCCAAAGAATCTTCCGCGTTTTTTTTACTGCGTTTTGGGATGCTGCGTATGCTAAAATCTGGATTTCAACTTAAGGCTCGTCGCACATACACACACACAAATGTATATTACATGTATGTATATATGCGTGAGCACATATACAGATGTGCGTGTATGACCCATTTAAAAGTTTAAGCTTCTTTTCGCTTCTCTTGATGCCTCAAATTCAACATTCCCAACTGATTAAGGCCTTTACTGGAAAGACAATTGGCATTAAAAGAGAAAGAGAGAGAGAGAGAAAAAGAGACAACCGCATAGTGATTAATTAATTAAACTGTGTAAACATCGAAAAATTACAACCTTTTAAAAATTAATAGTATAACAATTATGGAAAGAATATTCCATTTAGAATGAAAATATTAACTTATTCAAACTCTTTTTAAATGTTATCCAACTTACCATCGATTCTATAATACTTGGAATTCTGTTGGGTCATTTAAACAATCTGCGATACAACAAAATGTTTACATGCTTATAAATCGAAAAGATATTTAGCATACGCATGTGAAATGAATAATTATCGAATAATCAAATGGTTTTGACTTACGAAAATCGTTACCAACAAATTAGTAACTACATTACTATGTTCTGGGTATTCTCATCGATGATATGTAAAATGATTATATGTGTATATCTATCAGTCAATATATATTTATATAAAGATATATGTATCGGTTGTATTTATTCAAACTGTCTATCTAGTCATATACTCATTATTTATATTTTTTCGATATTCAACTCTCCCAAGTAAATGATCTATTCTATGTATAATTTTTATCAATACTATCTATATTATTAATATTTACATTCATCTTAACTCTCAATCGATCTAAACTAAATTAAATGCTATCTGTTTATCAATACTATTGATATTATGGCTAAGTTATCTTGTTACTTTCCACTTTGTGTATCTTTAATTCTATTTATACTTTTGTATACTATTTCTGCTTTTCCTCCTATGTGCTTACCATATAAAAATCTGTCTATACTTCTAAAAATCATGACAATAGAAACGCTTCACTGAGCGAACCACAAAAAAAAAAATAATAATAATAAAGCGAATACAACAACCACAACAACAAATTAGAGAGCTGACAACTGTTGTTTATGTTATTGTTGTTGCTGTCCGTTTTTTGCGGTTAACAATGAAATGTGCTTATTTACAGTTGTAATTTTCAATGACCTTGAATTGATTTACACGATAGTATAATTATTAAAGTTGTAGCTGTAAAGTAAATGTGAAAACGATCAGAAATAAACATACTTAATTCTAATCGTTATAATACATAATATATAATGCCTTTTAAGCTTATAAATAATACATGAAGAATCTACTCGAAATCAGTTTTTATCTTTTTTTTTGCTTTGGTTTTTATCGTAAATGCTCCAAACGATAAAACTTTCACCTACAAATCGGACACAAAATTAATAGATATAAGAAAGCTTATTAAGTTTTAGAAGTTTTAAATCGTCAGAAGAAACTACAAATAGAAAGAAAGAAAGATAGAATTTTTGATTTAGAAGAGAAGAGTTGGAAAGAGAGGAGAATCGAAAAATAAAACCAGCAGCTATTCTGAGCTCTGCGGCCTACTCATTTGGTTTATGGCTTATTAAACTTTTTTTTTTAATGGTTTTTAATCAAAAGACAAGCTATTAAAAATTGTATGCACATCAAAATGCTGACAAGCTATATAAGACCCGACATCCCCATACATAACATAGCTGGATTTATGGTTTAGTGTATGGCTTATCACCAGGTTTAATTGGCCATTCAAATCTCTTCGCTCTCTCTCTCTCTCTCTCTCTCTTCCCTCTGTTACCACTTCTGTTAACTGTTCTGAGTCGTGTCTTCTTACCGACAGACGTGTCGAGTGATGTTTTTAATGTTCATTTGTCCGACACTGCGATAATCGTATAATCACCGCAAAAAATCATAACCAAACGGATCCTGAACGACAATCATATTAAATAGAGGATAATATGGTGATAAAAAAATCACAAAAATTATAATGAAATATGCGAAAAGAAAGTGAGTGAAGAGCTAATGCGAATGATGGTAATTAGAGAAAGTGAATTTGGATAGGAAATCATAAACAGGAATGTGTTAATTATGGACGAGTTTGGTGAGAGGCACAAGGAGTAAATAATAAAAATAATAAATTGAAGATGTACACATATTCGAAGAGCATTAAATCTACGAAAATGGGCACAAAAGTTCTCGATAAGTATAAATAAAGAAAATTGAGATCTTTCAAATTTATACAGGTACTAGGGGGCTAAGCTAGTTTTTAGTTGTCCGGTTTACATAATATTATTCAAATAAATATTGTTGATCTTGATCCAAGTTTTCTTGCACTCAACTTAAGATTTTGTGAACTTTAAATGTGAGTGCATAAAATTCTTCAAATAAGTGTTGTTGATATTAATTCTTAAAAATAATTTTTTTAATTTTGATCCAAGTTTAAGTGTGTGAAAAAGTCAGCTTTCTAGCCTTAACCGTTTGGCCTACACGTTAATCAGGACAATAAAATAATATGCATCTTTATTATTTCTTGAATTATTGAATTTTCTTTTCATTTGAGTTATCAAATTCATATAACGGGTCACAACTAAAATTCTGGACAGATTTTGAGTGCCTGCAGCTTAGGCATGCTTTGTCGTATAACAATGGTATTTGGTAATAAAATCAGCTATTGAATGATCTTTTTACCAAATAATTTCAAAAAATTATGTGCACAATATTAGACTTCAAAATGCCTTCCAAACAGCATCTGCTGCGAAAACGTATTGTACGCTTTAACCAAGATCACAAACAGCAGGGACAAACTTACACCTGCGCCCATTTTATGGCGGAGGGCGTGGCAAAAAGCACTTTATATTTAATTCTTAGCAGTTTGAAAATAGAAAGGTAGTCTGGTTCGGGAAGAAAATCAACAATTATGACTAGAAATAACTTTTAAAAGCTAAAGACTGCTTTTAACAATAAAAATTGAATAGGCCAAGCTGAAGCGGCCCAAAAATTCGGATGCTTGCACCAACATATCTGTAAAACATTAAAATCATTAAATATCAAAGCCAGAAAGAAGCAGCGGTAACCAGGTTGCACTGAGACGCAAATCCAGCTAGTAAGATCGCAATACAGGTGGATGTGCAAAGATTACAAAGAAAAATCATTAATTCTTCGTAAGCAAAAAATTAAATTTGTTCCCAAAGACAGAAATTCCACATCAATTGCAGATTTTTTTGGTGAACTTTAAAGATTAGTGTATAAGAATGGATGGAAGGCCAAAATTTAAGCAGTTGACACGTTGCATCCGAAAGTGCCTAAAGGAAATTGACCCAAAGGGCGTACAACGTGCATTTTCGAGAGTCTGCACAAAACGGCGTAGTGTGGCTGACAAAGGAAATTTTGATCAAGTCCATTAAATAAAATAAACTTATATTATTACTACCTTTATAAAAAAAATAAACTCAATAAGTACTGACCGAAAATATATTTTTGCTGGACTTTTGAAATTAGTCCAGAATTTTAGTTGTGACCCGTTACTATAAGATAGTTAAGTTTATTCGATTATTTTGTGTAGCCAGAATTTTGCAAAAGTTTTTACTAATCGCATATTTTCGATTCATTTATTGCAGTACTTTCCACACGTATGAAACAATTGGCGATTCTGCTAAATGATTTCAACTTTGAGTGCATTGGCACCGCACAAACCGACGATGAGAATGTGATTTGTGAGAGCCTAAAGCGCTTCGGTGCCATCATTGGCACTATTGAAGATGAACGAGAGAAAATGGTGGGTAGTTCATTTCCTTTTTTTTTTAAAAAAGATTTATAAAAATTATAACATATCTTTTATTTATAGCTTACTCTCGCCGATAAACATATTATTGAATCGCTGGAGGACTTTCGGAAGAAACAAATCGGCGGCGTTAAGGAGAATAAAAAGAAATTTGATAAGAAGACGGAAAAGTTCTGTCAATCACAGGAGCGTTTCCTCAATATGTCAACCAAAAAGCCAGAAAATACGATACAAGAGGTAAGTGCAACGACAAAAGAACAAAAAAATAAAACAGGCTAAAAAAAAACAAACAGGAGAAATACATTGAACGTTACTCGTAAATCTGCTAAAAATTTCATCAGTCTCGTACACCAAAAACTTCCAGACAAATTGCAATCAAATTGCGCTCGAACTTTTCTTTCACGAAAATTGCAATTGCTATTGAAGTCGTGCCAAAAAAAATAAGAAAAAAAAGCTTCCCTTTCTTATCCGTCTGCATATTCCAGTCACGGCTTGAGTACACGCCCAAAAGATCCGAGCCAAGGATTCACTTGGCAGAGTAGTTTTTCGTCTGTTGGCATTTCCACTATTTACAATAAGCTTACATACATATACATATATAGAACTCGGCAAAGTTCCATGACCTACGTTAAAGTGCATCAATATTAAGCAGCAGTTAGCTGCATATACAATCAGACCTCGCTAAGATGCACTTTAAAATTAATTGAAACAATTTATAACTATAATAAATAGGTCTTTATATAAGACTTTATCTTTTTTGATAAAATATTTTTTTTGACTATAAAACTTTAAATTTCAAATAATTTTTTCTTAATCTTATAGTTAACATTTTGTTTACTCATCTCATTGTTTTACTAAACATCGTTAAGTTGACAGCACCTCCAGCAAAAGTGGGCAGCTCTCAGCTATAAAATTACTCTTCGGTGTTGCCAGATGCACAAATAGACGGCAACATTACAAATGATACGACTGT
>JBAMBJ010003657.1:0-89672 GCA_037043495.1 Drosophila recens | reverse complement strand
AGCTTAGTGGGGATCAAGTTGTAGAAAAGGCAGTAGACTTATCCTTTCCCAAATCGGTAGTCGAGTATTTCCAGGGATATATTGGGATACCATATGGCGGGTTTCCAGAGCCATTGCGGTCAAATGTCCTGAAGGACATGCCACGAATCGAAGAAAGACCTGGTGCACAGCTGGAGCCCATGGACTTGGATAAACTGAGGACTGAACTGAAGAAATCTCATCCCAGCATCACTGAACGCGATGTCGTATCGGCAGCTCTTTATCCACAAGTCACCAATGAATTCCTGTATTTCCGAGAGAAATTCGGCCCTGTGGACAAGCTGGACACTCGGATGTTTCTTACCGGTCCAAAGGTGGGCGAGGAATTCGATGTGACCCTGGAAAAAGGCAAGACGTTGAGCTTGAAGGCATTGGCCATGGCTGACGATCTCAAGCCAAATGGAAATCGCGAGGTCTTCTTTGAATTAAATGGTCAGCTCAACTCTGTCCTGATTCCAGATAAAGAAGCAATGAAGGTAATTATCTATAAATAATTCAAATATACAAGTACAACTCCATTTACTTCTTCTGCCCCATTATCGTTAGGAAATTCATGTGCATCCCAAGGCCAACAAGTCGGTGCCAGGTGAAGTTGGTGCCCCGATGCCGGGCGATGTCATCGACATTCGCGTTAAAGTAGGCGACAAGGTTGTGAAGGGGCAGCCACTCGTGGTGCTTTCAGCGATGAAAATGGAAATGCTGGTCCAGTCGCCATTATCCGGAGTTGTCAAGAAATTGGAAATCACGAAAGGCATGAAGCTAGATGGCGATGATCTAATCATGGTCATTGAATAAATTGTTGGTACATTTTCGAAAGCAAGTTATTTATTGTTGAGAGTACTTTTCAAGTACAGGGTCTATAAAGTAAAAATTAATAGTATATCCCAAATGTTAAAGCTGTATAGAGAACTAATACATATACATATATAAAAACCGGAAAATATCTTTTTTGTGAGTAAGTATATCACCAAGTTACAGCTAAGAAGTAAAGGTCCTTTTTTGAAAAATGAGTCTAATTTGGCCATATTTTTGCGCAAATAGGCAGGATATGGCTAGCTTGGATCGCCAGGGCGAACTCTATCAATTGGCACAAGAATGGGGTCATCCTAAGATCATTAACTTGTAAAATTTCAGTCAAAAGTCGCTTGAGGACAAGGCAAAAACACAAAATCCTTGATAACTCCGAAACTAAAATGAAGATTTGGAAGCCCATCCATAGTACCGCCCAAAAGGTGAGACTAGTTTCAACAGAATTCTTCAAAGGATATTCGAGCAGAAGCCTATTTTCTTTATACGAAAAGTCCTTTAATTTTCGCTCCCGTTAAAACTTTCGTCCTTTTCTGCAACGTTCAACTTGTCATGATAAGGACTATCTATGTGTATACAATAGGACAACCTAGTCCTTGAATTGAAGCTCTGAGATATTTAATGTTTTTACAATTAAGTTTCTGTACCTACCCCTGTAAAAATTTAGGGTCAATTTTTCTGAATAATTCTGAAAATCCTTGATTGCAGAACGTTAGAGCTGCTTCCGGTGAGTACAAAAATGTATCACTGGTATTATGTTTATATATTCGACTGGGCTTATATTTTATTTACATTTAAAAAAAAAGACAAACTTTTCGAAATTTTGTTATTAATATTTTTTTGTAAATGTTTATTTCTCGTTTAAATTGTTTTAATTAAATAGAATTACAAAAACGTTGAATGCATTTCTCGTTTCGTATAACAAAATAATTTAGTATTAGTATTATACAATATTTATATAAACGGGGTTTCGTTTTAATTTGTTTTCCCTTTCTTTTAGTTTTCTTTTTTCATTTGCATATACAAAACAAAAAAAGATAATGATGCATTACAAATTGTGTGTGGTGTTTGCGCTTATTAATAAAACTTAAAGTAATGACTTTTAGTATATAATTAAATATTTTTCTCTTTATCTTTTCTTTATTTTCATTTGTTTTATATGTCCTCTTCTTTACTTTTACTATTAGTTTTAACAGAACAAAATCAGATTTTATTTTAAAGGTATTATTTTCTTTTTTTTTTCGACCGATAAACATTTGCCACGCCCACAGCCACAAAAGTGTCCTCAAACTGGCGATTTTGAGAACACAATCGAGTGCTGAGAGTCAGTGACAGAGCAATTCGGCGCTTTAATTCGAATGTTTAAATTTATAATTTTTTGTTGTCAATAATTCCTTTTAATTGCCTTAAAGCACTTGGAGTGTATTTTGCATTATATTATTATTATTATTATTATTTTTATATATACAAATTATAAATTTGAAAATATATATAACTAGTAAATAGTAATAGGCATTAAATATTAGTAGTAGCAAAAGATTGCATTAGTTAGTAGTACTCTCGTAAGTAGGTTGCATTCCTTCTGATCAACTTTGTGTGATAGCTTTATAAACTGAACTATAAATCTAAATTTAACTCTCTCCTTCTCTCATTTTTGTTGTCTTTTATGCTTTACCAAAACGTATCTTTTCTGTCTCATGTAATTGGTTTGCTCTTGCTACATTTTTCATAACAATGTAGTCTACATACATATTTTAAGGGAGTCTTGTTGAGTGTTGGAGCAAGGGGAGTGGGCAGGTAGTTCACAATGTTTGTTTTTGTTTGTTGATTAGTTAAAGAACTTCAGTGCGTTGTTAGTAATTTGTGTATTAATTGATAATTGGCATCTCAAAACTGTTGTGGATCCAATTGCCGACTTATAGCCGGAATGGTTCGCGTTTCTCAGTGGGCGTCGTTCCGCGTGATGTCCGCCTCATGGTCGAGCTAAATGTCTCGGCTCTGCTGGGATCGGCGGATGTCTTACGTGGCGTTTGCATTCCCGATGGCGTCGAACTGCCACTGATGTTGCGTCTAAATTAAAGGAATGAAAATTATATTAGTTAATGCTCTTAAAGCTTTAGTTAAAACAAAAGTTTAACAATTTAACAACAATTTAGTTTAAATGAGCAAATACAAAAATAACGATAAATTCGGCTTGCCGAACTTTAAATATCCTTGCAGAACTATTATATGTGTATAGAATACTGAATATCTTATTAACATTTTTTTAGAAAACCAACTTTTTTTAGTCTCATTTTTAAATTGGTTGGCATCGAAATACTCGTCTTAGCAAGTAAAAGCAATAAGCATAAATTGATTGAGCAATTAACTTTGTGTTATACTTTATATAATAGTCAAGGATATGTCATATGTATAACAAGTGTTTAAATAAAAAACAAACTTAAAGCATTAGTTAAAATTAAACGGCATTCCATTCAGTCGCTTAAAGCAATTAACTTACAACTTTGAACAATATTTGTAATGAATAGTAAAATATAATAATTACTTGAACTGAAAGAGTATCTATAGTACAATGTTGTTAACTTAGGAGTGGTACAGGTAACACTCTCTATGTGGAACTTTACCCCAAACTGCTTGGATTGCCAGTCGAGCTGGTGGGCGATGATGTTTTGGAATCATTGAGGGGTATCTTAACCGGTATCCTTGATGGGCGGCTTTAGTATGTTTGTATGTGGTGGTAACAAGTTACGAGTAGTTAGCATATATGTAATAACAACCATAACCATAAGATTTATGAACTACAGCTTAAAGCTAACTAAAAAAGACGCGGATTATATCTAACTTAAACTAATTAAAAATTAAATAAAATATGTTTGTGTTATGTTTAGTGTATGCTTGTTTTTTGGGCATTACCTAGTGGGTTTGAAGCCGAAGCCTGTTAGTGCTGGTATACTGGATGATCTACTCATGCCTCCGTTGCTGTATATGTTTTGTATCAGGCACAAGTTGGTATTTTTATATATGGTAGTTGGTATTTTTTTTATATATATGTATATAATTGTTGATGTTGCAGTTAGTGTTGTTGCATTTCAAGCAAATTTCGAGATGAACGTTTCAACAAATGCCAATTCATAGTTTTTTAGTTAGCGTTTTTCAATGATTGATTGAGTATTATTTTGGTTTTTTTTGCGGTATATTTTTGTTGTTGTGTGAGTCAATAGTTAATGCGGTAACCGAAAAATATCAAAAAATTAATAAAATAAATTAATAAAATTGTATTTGAATGATACGAAGCCCACCCAACTGCCCCCATTTATTCTTATAACTAGCTTCTGGTTTAATTCAACGATCATTTACCTTGTGGGCGCTGGACTCGCCGAACCGGATGCGGTTTTGCGTGTGATGGTGCTGGAGCCATTGAGCCGGCTACCCGGTGTGGCGGCTGTGGTCACTGACAGACGTGCCGGGCGGGGGGTGGTGCCGGTGCCGGTGCCGCTGATGGTGCTAGATGCGGATGGCTTGCGCTGTGGTATGCGCGAGGGAGTGTGGTCATCTGTAAAATTATTATAGGAAGAAATTTGTTAGTTTACTAGTTCTTGTGAATTCCAAATATAAACTTATTTAAGAATACCAAAAATGGTATGAAAGTGAAAAAATGTAAATAGGATATTTATTAATTTTAGAAAACAGTCGCTTCTTTGATTTTACTGATTCCCTTTAAAATTTCTTATCAAATATCATTGTATTTTTAATTTTTATATCATTGTACAAATCCTTTTCATTAGTAAATTTACTAAATCTTTTTTTTTCTAAAGATAAAAGACACTACAGGTCATGATTAATTTATTATATATGAATCTAATTTAATTTTTCGGCAAAAGTTAATTTTAAATGCTGACTTGAGTTATACAAAAATTGTTTACTTAAAATCGTCAATTGATTTATAGTGTTTGATGTCGGATTTTTCATTTTATAGCCGTCAAACTTTTCCACGTGTTAAATTTCTGATTACATCGAATCTAATAGTCTTTATAACTTTCCTAACTTTTTATTTAATTTTTATAATTATATTTTCTATAATTATTGTAAAATTCAACAATGATTTTAAATAAAAATTTGTTTCTTTTCAAACACTTTTCCAACCTCGGATATTCTCATCAGCATCCAGACTCACCTGTGCTGTCTAGCGATAGCGTGGATCCTTGACGTGAAGGTGGCTTTGAGCCTTGTCTGCTGAGCGGGCGGGAATTGGGCTTGGACCCGGCACGTGAGCCGCCTGGTGTCAGACCCGTGCGTGTGCTCGTGTAGGTCACCTTTCGGGGCGTATAGCGACCCGAGGGTCCGCCATGGCTGCCCTCATTGTCGCTGAGCGAATCGGGCGTGCTGGCCGAGAGCGATGAGCGCGATGGCCGCGACATGGGTATCGAACGTACCGAACGCTCGCGAACCTGTATCAAAAAATAAGTAAAATTTAGTGACCATACTGTCAATTGTTTGTTTAACAGTGCCCGCTAAACCCGTTGAACAACTGCTTTGCACCTTTGACTCATCTCCTTCAGTATCTTTCAGTTGACTTACCCAGTGTGTTGTTGGATGACAATGCATAACGTGGGGACTCAGCGGAACCGAGCGACTCGTATTGCAACGCACAAATACTGTGCCGCCGGCGCCCATGTGTATGGGAAAGGCGCACGGGACTTGGTCTTGTGCACGTATTTTCTCAAATATTGGCATTAACTCGGCCAAGTGCTCATCAGCTAAGTATTTGTATATTATATGTGTACATAGAGAATTGGAAATGGAAATTTTGTAACGTTTTAAAAAACGGGTCAATTGTTTTCTTACAGCTGACAAACGGTATATGATCATTTAAGCCACAAGGGCTCTGGGCCTTGTTCAAGTTAAAACAACAACAATAATAATAATAATAATAGCAACAATAACCGCCTACCTAATGCCTAAGCCTATACTCAATAAATTTGAGATGAATAATAACAAAGAACAACAACATCAGCAACTCAAATTGCTTTTGGTGTGTACTGTACTCTTTTTTTTTTGTTTTAGCTGGATGTGAAATTTCTAGCGTTAAATTAAAATCAAACGGAAGAGATTACCAAATAAATAAATAAGTAGATAATACATGTATGTATGTATATATATGTAGGTATATGCATGTAGTATAGCAACAACAATTACAATTTTACAATAATAAACATTATTTAATTCTCATGCACAAAAATCAAGAGACGGCGCGACGCAACGGCAACGGCAGCGGCAGCTGTAGCAGCGAGCTTTTTGTCAACAACACACACAATGAACCCAAAACGAAGCTCAGAACTTACCTCAAAATTTCCCTAATTATGGTATGGGTATTTTTTGGGGATAGCCTGGGATATTTATGGGATATATTTTTTGTTTTGTCTTTTTTTTTTTTGCTTTTGTTAACCCACGTTTTTTTTTGTTTATTGTTTGATTGATTTACCTTTATGATGGGACCCTGTCCACTCATATATGGCGGCAAGTTGGGGCTACCAGCGCCGCCATTTTGCGAACTGTTGGCAGTTTGGGCAGCATTGGGCGTGGAACGTCGGGACGTGAATGCGGCCATGCTCTGTGAGACGCCATCAGCCAATATGAATTGCTCGCGTAGCTCAATGTTAGTGCGTCCCTTGGCTGTTCCGATAAATGCGGTATTTCGGTATCGGTATCGGTAGGGTATATACCACAGACATATATTTGCATATACCCGCCACGCACATACGACAGTGTATGATGTGTGTTGTAATTATTTTTTTTTTGGTTTTGTTGCAGGCCGAACATATAACAACAACAATAACAACAAAATTTTGTTACCGCAAATTACATATTTTTTTCACAGTTTTTGTTTTCAGTATGTGTTCAGTATTTTTGGTGGTATTTTTTTTTGGCGCAGGCGAGTGCATGTTGGGCGTGGGCGAGCGGGCGGGCAAGCGGAGCATTATAACAAATTGGTATTGGTGTGTGTGTTTTTAAAACATATTTTAAATATCGGGCACATTTCGTTATCGGTATCATATTTTTTTTAAACGAAAAATACATATTTGAAAAAGAAAAAAAAGGGGGAAAACATAAAATTTGATTAGTAAAAACGAAAACGGTATACAAAATTAATACAACAATTTGAAATAAACGAAAATTGGACGAAATTTGAATGATATGAGAAGAGTTAAAGTTACAGATACAGATACAATTACAGTTAAGTACAGTCAACACGCTGTTATTTAACAGAGCGTATCGACTGTTAGCGAGTTAAGCAGTAGAGCAGCGGTGGGCACGCAGTGGCTCCGGGAGCAGCGGCTGCTCCCGAATTCAGATTTCGTGCCCACCGCTGCAGTAGAGTATAACAGAAAAAGCATGCACTAAAAATTTACTAAATTCGTTTTAGATCATATATGTGGTTAGATTCTAGTAGGCGTGTTACTTAATTCAAAAATTAAATACTAAATGTGAGAGGATAGCAATAAATAGCAGTAAATACGCAGGGTTAACAAATAAAGCAACAAATAATGAGGAATGATTACTACATGGCAAACCTCGGGTTTGGTTTGGTTTGTTTTGGATTAAGATTAAGTTTTCGATTTGGATTTGGCTGTTGATTTCGCTTGGTTATTGTGTGTGTATTATGAGGCGGCAAAATTGGCGCTGGCTATAAAAAACATGTCAAAAATTCTTCAAGAGAAACAAAAACAAAATGCGCGCTGTTAATTGGTATTTGTTGTTTGTTTAAGCAACTTTTCGACCAAAACAAAATAATGAGTTTTAATTGGTATTTGTTGTTTTTCAAGGTTCATTTGCTATTAATATATTTTAGGCACAATTTTTTTATTTTTAATATTATTAAAAATTGTTTGTTGTTGGTTAAATGACCATATCCGTTTGGTATTATTAATATGATTTAGCTTTTAAATTAAATAATTAGTTGTTAAGCACAACTGTACCTAGTATGTATATGTATGTATGCATGTATGTGAGATAAAGATTTGTGAGACATGATCAAATGGTATTTATGATGCATCATATATAATCTAGTTATATAGACAACAAAATGCATGATCTGAATATGGGAATGGCAATGGTATTGTTCAGTGTGGACTACAAGATTACACTAGAAAAATATATATAATAATATGCGATATATGGATATGAAAGTCCAACAAAATTTCGTGTGTATGGGTGTGTGTATCTGTGTGTACAACACAACTATATAGACAGTAGAGTGTGTTTGTGTTTGTGTGAGTAAGTGGGGATGTGTGTATAGCTGGTACTTACCGCGACAAGGATCGTTCTTCTGCAGGAATTCATCCAGAGCAACCCAGCCGCCTCCCACGCGCACCATGACAGTGCTGCGCAGAATGCGTACCAGGCGCAATTTCTGGGAATCTCCAAACTGAAAAGTATAAATAAAGTTATCATCCAACTATACTTGATAACAATATCAGTTAGTACGTACTCTATATTTGCCTTCGCCCACTTGGAACACACGGAACTTCTGACGACATGTGCAAAGCATGACCAAACGCTTAACTTCATCATGGATCTTATCGTTATCATTGGCAGGTTTACGTTCCTGCCAATCGGGTCGCAATGCGGCAATAAACTCCTGCCAATCAATGAGACCCTCACCATTGCGATCGAATAGATCAGCGACAGCCTTCATTTCCAAGCCAGATGTATCGAATTCTGCAGATGAAAAAATGAATAAGAGAGATTCCGATGGATGGATTCAAACAAAACTTACTCGTGTTGAGAATGCCATCGATGAAGACATCGCGTGGTATCATGCCATTATTGTCCTTGTCCATTTTACGGAACAGATCGGTCAAGCGTGACTTCTTGTGGTTCATGTACTTGAGGAACTGTGGAAAAAAAAAAGTTGTGATCGCTGGAAATTGAATATGATCTCGCAATCGACTTACCCGCTTGCGCCAATCATCCCAGCTGAAGTTGCGAGCACGCTCCACATCCTTCAGATACATGAGATGCTCGTGCAGCAGACGCTGGCGCTCCCATGAGAGCATCCAGACATCGCGCCACTTGGTCCACAGCAATTTAGCGCGTGGCGAGCGGAACTCAAGTTCGGGTCCAGTGGAGCTGTTTAAAAAAACAAGCAGGATTAAAAAAAATTCAACAAACGAAAATCAAAAACACACAAAAGGAATGCTAATTAATTAGATGTAAGGAATCAAACTACAATACATACTTAACACACACACTCGCATAATACATAGTTAGACATGCAGTGAGCAGAGTTTGAGCTGCATTGGATATGCTAGATAGAGGGAAAGTGTAGACTTACCTTGGCGAGAAACGTGGGCCATAGTGCGGCAGGCGATCTCTGTCGGGCGTATCACGCGTGGGCGTAACACGACTGTACAGCGATGTATTTAATACATATACATACATGTATATAAAGACATGATTATATACATATACATGATGCATTGTATTTAGCAAATAAGCAGCAAGATGCAAAGATGTTTGTTTTTTTGTTTGTTTGATATGAGGCAACGTTTACGTAGCGTGTGTAGACAAGATGAAAGTAGAATCCAAAAGAGACAAAAAAATACAAAATAACGGATCAAGTAACGAAACAATACACAGTAACAAGAGTAATAATATTTATAAGTATAATGAAATAACAAAGATATACACAAAATGTTTATACATAAAAGAGATAACATGTCGATACGCAGCAATTCCAAAAATAAACAGTTCCAAAAGTTTTGAAAAATTTCAAGAGAATAAGAACAAAAGGAAATTTCGTTTTTAAGAATTTTGAGAGTGCATGCACTATTATTTTTGGAGCAATCATAGATCCACAATGGATCCGTAGATCAGTTTTATATGGCCGATAACTTACCTGCCCTTGCGTGCATTTAGTCCTTGATCCCGAGAGCCCTTGAAGCTGTGAAAGAAGAAAGAGAGAAGTTTAAATAAATTTGCAAAGAAGTTCGGTTAATTTTTTTGGATTAAAATAATACAAAATTAAGCAACAGTTATAGCAGCAGTGATTAAGCCAGATGCTGTGCAATGGTTCTTGATTTGTTGGTGCGGCGAACGGGAAAAGTTGATGGCAAATGGGGAATGTTGATAAATTAAGTAAACTTTTGTTAGCGATTTTTAGCGCTACTTTTGATAGATGGTTAATACTAGTTTACGTTTATATGAAGTTCAGTTTATTGACAGTTTATTTTTAATTAAAAGAAGATCGATAAAGAATTGATCAATATGGAAAACTTCTGTCAGCTGTTTTGAATAACTTTCGTTATATATGTGTTATTGAATTACAATTTTAATTGAATCGCGTTTATCTCCTTGTTATGAAATTACACAAAAATGTGTAAGGTAAGTAAATTTATTTTGAAGAAAAATGTTATGTCAAATTTAAACAAAGAATAATAGTTGTGTATGGTTAATTAAATTGACAAGAATCTGGAATTGTAAAACTTGTTCTCAAGTGTTAACCAAACGCGTATCTATCCATAAAGAATATATTTTGTAAACTAGTATAGTTATTGGTTATGTGTGTAATTCGGTTGTGGTTTGAAGTTGTTTGATTCTATGTTGCAGCGATGTTAGGCAAAAAATACACTAAAACCAGGCTAGATGTGTGAGTGGTGTTGCATGTGGCAAGCGCATTCGCCACATTACGAGTAGTTTAACTATTTGTTTATAGAGTACGAGCATTATAAAGTTGCTGTCAAACCTTTGACGTCTCATTGTGCCATCGGGCGACTGTTCGCGCAGATCGTGACTGGAGCCACGACTATATATATAGTTGTTTTGTTGTTGTTGTCGTTGTTGTTGTTGCATTGTGTGGTATATAAGGTATTGATATTTGTTTTGTTTTTTTTTGGGTAGACGATAGGCAAAAGTGTGTGGTGCATTACGTTGCGGGAATAAAAATTAAACATTTTTTGGAGCAATAAATTTGGTGATAAAAAAGAAAAAAATAGCAAAAAAAAATAAACAGGATAAATTATAAAGTCTAGGTAGATTTGTATATACAGGACTTGAGACTATGAGATACTTACACTGGCGTCTTGCCGCTACGTGATGGTTTCCGTGCACCTGGTGGCAATTGACGTGGCTTGCAAGCGCGATCAACTTCGTTCTGGCGACGTGCAGTGTTCTCCATGAACTCCTTGTGGTCCTCAATCAGTTTCTCCACGGGCGGTATCTCATCCGGCAGCTGTTCGTGCTTCAGATCTAAAAGAAAAGACAATTAGTTGGGCAATTAGTTAGTTTCATAAAAGCAATCAGTCGATAATTATTTACAGGGCTCTGCAAGGGAAACCCCTTAAAGATAAGATCTCTTTCTAGTTACTTACTCAATAGTGTACCCTCGAGTCCGCTGAGCCAGGCGAGCAGCTCCTCAATGGTATCGTCGAGATCCTTGAGCGACTGCAAGTGCTGATCCAGCTTCGACTCGCGATTGATGGCCCATTGGCGGACTTCCTCCCAGCGTTGCTGGATGATCGATAGCCAGTTCTTGATGATGGGTATGGCATCGGGATAGGCCTTGCCAATGATCTCCTCGGCATATTCGAATGTCTCGCTCTTCTCGCGCTCACGGACGCGCAGATCACGCATGAACTCCGTGTGGATGTCCATCATTTCGCGTGAGACCTTCTCGTCGTCAGGTGCGTTCTTGGCGTAGCGCAACTTGTGCTCTGCATGATCCAACCAATCGAACAATGCCTGGACGTTGGCGTTGAGCTTCTCGGCATCGACCAGGGCCACTTGGAGGCGTTCACCACGTTTGGCAACGGCTCTCTGGACTTCTTCCCAAATCGATTGCATCTCATCCAGTTGGCGTCCCACCTCGGGATTGTTACCCGAACGCTCCAGATCGCGACCGGTCTTCAGAACGCCCTGCATTTGAGCAGCACGCTTCTGCAGATCCTGCTCAATGTGCTTGTGATGTTCGCAGAGTCCCTGCACCGTCTCCAAATCACCATGGACGGGTCCGTTCTCATTGATGCGACTCTTGGCCTTCTTCAGCCAGTCGAGCAGCTCGCCAAGAGCATCGCTAAACTGTCCAGAGAGCAGCAAAGCCTCCTCCAGTTTGCGTTGGCGTTCAATGCTCTTCGACCAGACACGTGTCCATTGCTCCTTGAGCTCCAGCAGCATCTTGTCGAGCACCGGACGATCGCCCTTGGGGGCACGCTCCATGAGGTTCTTGCCGGTGCGCATGGTGCCATCATAGACGGACTGCTTGGCACCCAGTTGGCGATGCGTCTCCTTGAGCTTGCCAATGTACTTCTTGATCTTTTGCGGCTCCTTGGATGCCGTGGCCTCCTCGATGATCTGGTCCAGCACCTGTTCGGTTTCCTGCAGATACTGCATCATGCCATTCCAGGCATCGTTGAATTCGCGTGCCTCCTTGTAGCCATGATCCAGAGCGCGTGTCCGCTCGGCCGCCTTGCTGACGACTCGCTCCCAGCGATGCTGGACGGAAACGAGCAGATTCTTGATGAGAATGACATCCTGCTTCTGGCTGAAGTACTTGAGGTGAGTGCCCTTCTTGTCCAGCAACAGCATGGCCTCGCGATGTGTGCTCACATCCTTTTGCAGCACCTTATGCTCCTCCATCTGTGCCTGGATCGTTTCCAGGACACGTGACACAGGTTCAGCATTTGATAGCTGCTTCTCGGCTTGGGTTAGCCATTCGACAAAGGCCTGGAGAGTGTCATGGAATTCGGTTGCCTCCTTGAGAGCAATTTCCAACTTGATTTTCTTGTCGGATGCACGAGAAACGACCGCATCCCAGCGTTGCTTCAACGTGCGCAGCGTATGCTGCAGATTGCTGGAGGAGACCTTCATCTGGTTCTGACGCTTGATGTACTCCTGGCCCTGTGCCTGGATTGTCTCCACCTTGGGCCTATTCTCCTCCAGCTCATTGTAGACCTCCATGAAGCGTTCCAGCTGCTCGGTAGCAGTCTCTGGCAGACCACCAACGGGTTTGCTGGCTCCAATCACGGCATCCACATCGCCCAACCAGCCGAGTATGTCCTGGACCTCGGCTATGTAGCCCTGGGCTTCGCGTAGAGACTCCTCCAGCTCGTGCTGGCGATCGCTGGCCTTCTGCAGCAGCTGCTTCCACTCGTTGTTCAGCTTGCGCAGCTTCTCCTGCGTCGTGGAAGCCTCCACAGATCCCTTCTCGGTCTCAATTAGCTGGCGGCCAGCATCGTTCAGTGTGTCCACCGAGTTCTGATGCGCCTGTATATCATTGGCCAGCACCTTCAGCTTGGCCAGCTCAACTTCCAGCAGTTGTGGATCTCCGGGTATCTAAAAAGGTTTCAATTAGTTTTCATTCTTGAATAATTGCATTTAATGACAATCTTACCGGCTTCAGCTGATCCAATGTGCTGTCTGTCTTGTTGATCCAGACGAGCAGCTCGTTGAGTGCATGCTGGAATTGTCCCAAATGGAGCAGGGCATGCTCCAGCTGCTTCTGGCGATCGACCATGCCACGCAGCAATGCCTCCCAGCGTCGATTGACCACCGACAATGGCTCCCTTATCGATGCCGCCTGCTCCGGCGAAGTGCGTTCCGTCAGTTCCACAGCTTGTCTGCAAGGGATTAATCAAGGGATTAGCACACAAATCATATGGCTGGTGCTCAAGATGCAGGCACAACGCAACTATAATAATCATAATCATAAATGGCGGCTTGGCCAATGTTCATGCAAGAAAAAACAATATGGAACTGCATGTCCCAGTGGCTTGCGGCTTAAATTAAATCAAATCAAATCGAAAATAAACATGCTGTGATGTGACAACAGTTCAGTTGATCGCAGATCAGGGATCTTTGGAGATTCTTGCAAATGTGAGTTTAAAGCTTAAGAATCATAGAGCATAGATATTAGATAATAGATTTCACAGATCGGAGATCGTAGTTGTAGATCACAGATCATAGATAGTAGAACGTAGAGCAAAGATCATAGATCACAAATCGTAGATTGTAGATCGAAGATCAAAATCTCAATTCAAAGATTATAGATCCTAGATCACTGATCATAAATCGCAGATTGCAGATCTATATCACAGCTTGCGGCTTCAATTAAATCAAATCAAATCAAATCGAAAATAAACATGCTGTGATGTGACAACAGTTCAGTTGATCGCAGATCAGGGATCTTTGGAGATTCTTGCAAATGTGAGTTTTAAGCTTAAAGATCATAGAGCATAGATAATTGATTTCACAGATCAGGAATCGTAGTTGTAGATCACAGATCATAGATCATATATCACAAATCGTAGATTGTAGATTGCAGATCGAAGATCAAAATCTCAATTCAATGATTATAGATCTTAGATCACTGATCATAAATCGCAAATTGTAGATATATATAACAGGTTGTACATCAACGGTTATGGAGCACAGATCGTAGATCGTTGACCAGAAATCATTTATCACAGATCACATCTCAGAGATCACCAGATCATTGATCAGCAGGCACAGCTCACAGTTCAGGCACTTAAAAGTAGAGCACAACAACGAACGAACGAACGATAGAACGAACGGAATTTTGAAACTATCTTGCCTTTCTAGACCTCTGCCAATTGTACGAAGGAAGGAAGGTCACCACACCAAGTCGTAGAAATATTTAGACATTAGAATTATATTCGATCACTGGATTGAGCTTGAAACTTAAGGAATTTTGAAACGTACCTGTTTAATGCTTCTACTTTGACCATATGCGGATCGACTTCGTCCTTGAACGACTTGAGTTGTTCAATCTGTCGCTTGACGGCATCAATGTCCGAGCCCACGGGTCCAAGGTGAGCAAACTTCTCCTCGGCCTTGGTGAGGAATTTGAGAAGATTCTGGAGTGTCTCATGGAACTCCATGGCCTTCTCCATGGCATCGATGAGATTCTCTTCGCGCTTAGCATACAATGCTGTGATATTGTCCCAGGCATTGTCCAGATCCTCAATGTGCTTTTTCACTTCTGGCTTGTCGGGTTCGCCGCACATGTTCATCAAATTGCTGCCATGACGACGCACCTGCTCCACCTCGGGCTTGGTCTGATCGATCTCATGACGGATCTCCTGCAGTGCCACCTGTTGCTTCTTAATATCTTGCGGTTGTGCCGCTGGTGGTTCCTGGCAGGACAGCGTCTCTTCGAGATCCTTCAGGGTCTTCATCACGCTATTCAACTGCTTCCAGAAGGGCTCTGCCACACTTAGAATGTCATCAAGTGAGCTGCCACGCTTCTTGGTGGCCTTCTGCACATCGTTCCATAGATTGTTGAGCTTCTCCAGCTTGGCCTTGATGTCACGCACCGCCGGATCGGCCTTGTTGCCAGCCTTGGCGATGACATCGTTGGCAGCCCGTTGAACTGCACTGAATGCATCCTGACGCTTGTCCAGATCATCCATAAGCGCATCATTGTCCTCGATCTGCTCACGAATCTTCTGTGGGAGTGCCGACAATGGATCCAGCTGATTCACCTGATCCACAGTATTGGCCAGAGCACGAAGCATGCCCTCCAACTTGTCGGAGAACTGACTCGACTCCTGCAGCGCGCTCTCCAGCGCCTGTTGACGTTCGCGCAACTCCAGACGCAGTGCAGCATAGCGAGCGTTGTCAGTATCGAGAATCTCATTGATCTTGGCGCCATCATCGTCGGCGACCAAGGCACCCAGAGCCTCGCCCGTCTTGTTGAGCTTATCGAGCAGTGGCTTGTGCTCGGCTATCGAGTGCAAGAGACGCTCGTTCTTGTCCTGCTGCAGGGTGATCTGATCGGGACGCAGGGCCGGCATGCTCAGACGTGAGATCTGCTGCTCCATGTCATCCAGCCAGGTGGTCAGGCCCTGGTGCGAGTCGGCAAAGTGTTCCGACAAAGGCAATGCCTGCTCCAAGATGCCCAAACGTTCGCTGCACAATTGGGCCACGGTATCGACGATCTCCTTGAGATCATCGAGCTTCTCCCGCAACGTGGCCGTGTTCTCACTCTGTGGCGACTCGCGTAGCACCTTCTTGGAGGCGGCAGTGACGTCACGAACGCGTCCCTTTTGGCTGGAGATATCGTCGTTGATGGAACGATGTTCCTGCAACTGAGCGCGCACCAGTTTGGGTTCCATGGCTGGCAGATCGGCCTCGCGCAATGTGGTATCCATTTCGCGGAACCACTCCAGCAGCTCATCAATATCGCCAGTCACCTCCTTGGCACGTTGATTGCTCAAATGGAGACGCTCCGCCTTGCGTTGAATCTGCTCCACAATGGAATCGAATCGTCGATTGTCACGGGTAACGATGCTCTCGATGGTGGCAGCACCCTCTCCCGGCGACAGCTGACAGAGCTGCGGACCAACGAGATTAATCGTATCCAGAATGGGACGCATGTCGGACAGTTCGCTCTCCAGACGCAGCACGTCCGCTTGACGCGGCTCGCTGGGCGCCAATGCGGTCTCGGCGCTCTGCATCCACTCGACCAGACGGTTGTGGGCCTCATGGAACTGCTGCACCAATGGCAGAGCATTTTGAGCGTTCTTGAGCAGATCACCACCACGATTGGTGAGATCTCCGTAGCGACGCTGCAACGAGTCCAGTTTATCCTTGAGCTGTATGGCCTCATCGTTGGAAATGTGCTTCATCAGTTCCGCGCCAGATTCGACGGTGGATTCCACATTCGATGCGTGTCCGGCAATGTTCTCGTTCAGCTCCAGCAGATGATCCATTTGCTCCAAGAGCTTCTCGGCGTAGACGGGCACAGACTTGAAGCGCTTCAGTTCGTTCTCCATGCTCTCCATCCAGGCCACCAGATCCTGGTAGCTGAGCACCAAATGGCGCAGACCTTGACGGGACTCGGCAAGCAGAGCACCAATATTATCACTGGCATCCACCAGACCGGTGTAGCGTTCCGTCACGCCACGCACCTTCTCGCCCAAGTTGACGGCCTCCTCGTCGCTGACCAAGTGCATCAGCTGGGCGGCCACGTCGGCGAGATCGGTGAAGTCCGGCTGCTTGCCGAGAATCTCGTCGTGCAGACGATCGTGCTCGCGTATGCGTTGCTGGATCTTCTCCTCATCCGTGGGTATCAATTCCATGGCCTTCACAGCACGTTCGGTGCTGTCCAGCCACAATTCCAGGGGACTGATCTTGTCATGGAACCGCTTGGCCACTTCCATAGCTTCTTCCAGATCCTGTTCACGCTGCTCGGCGCCATCGGTGAGAGCATCGAAGCGTTTCATCAGATCGTTCAGTTGTTTTTCGATCGAGGCCCGTTCGGCGGGTTCGCAATGATTGGCCACCTCCTTGCCGAGATTGGCCAGCGAGCCCATCGAGTTCTGACGATCCAAGAGCATTTTCTTGAGGAACTTCTGCTCCTGCAGTTGAGCCTTGACCACCTTGTAGTCGCAGCTGGGCGGCTTCTGGTTGGCCACCATTTCCTCGGTATCGCTCAACCACTTGGAGAGACCGGCCAAGGCTTCCTGGAACTTGCCAGACTGCAAAAGCGCCACATCAAGACGACGATCGCGCTCATTCATACGTTCCTTCAGATCGTTCCAGCGGTCGTTCAGCTTCTCCAAGTCCTTCTCAATGATGCTCGTGGAGACTCCACTTCCAGCGGAGCGAACCAGATCGCGTCCAGCCACATTGACCTTGTCAACATTGATGGCCAGTGGTTCGACCTTGCGCTCTCGGAAATCGCGGAAGTCCTCCTGTTGGCGACGTATCTGATCCAGTTCCGAGCCAACGGGTTTCATTCGCTTAAATTCTTCGCTCACGTCCTTGATATCGTCGAGAGTCTGCGACTGATTGTCGTAGAATTCACGGAGTGCCTTCAGAGTGCTCTGCAGATTATCCTCGTGATCGCGCACCCGGTTGTCGAGGCGTCCCAATGTCTTGCGCAGCGTCGAGATTTGCTCGCGGGTCTGCGTCGTGTCGGCGGCAAAGCCAGCATCGACGAGGACATCGGCGGCACGCTCGGCATCCTCCAGGCGACCAACGAGACGATCCAGTTTGTTCTGCAGCTTGCCGACGTCGTCCAATTGCTGCTGGACAATCTTTATTTCACGTCCAGGTGGCGATAGCTTCTCGACCTCCGTCTCCAGATCATTCAAATCGATGCCCAAGCTCTTCATCTGTTCATTGAACTGGGACACGGCCGTTGCGGCAGATTGCAGCTCACCACAGCGATCGTCCAGACGACCTTGAAGCTCGGACAAGCGATCGGCCAGACCGTCAACCTCGCTGGTCAAATGATCGGCATCTCCGCCAGCGGCACGTGCCTCGGCACTAATGTCCTTGGCCAGAGCCTTGAGCGATTGCAATGGTTTGCTGAGATTGGTCAGCTCCTCGCGAATGGCCTTGACGCGTTCCAACAGCTTGGGATCCTTGGCAGCACCGCCCAAGGCATCGTGAGCGGCCAGACGATCTTCGCAGCGACCCAGAGAGTGATCCAGATTGCGCAGCTCATCGTTAAAGTCGCCCAAGCGACGAGAGCAGTTCTCAATTTCGTGAGCACGGGCAATCAGATCATTGTTGAGACGCTCCCAACGATCGCGAATGTCCTGGAGCTCCGCCTTGATGGGTTCCTTGTCGATGTCACAGCTGGTGAGGAAGGTATCGCCCAGGCCCTTGGTGTTTTCAAACTCGCCCGAATGCTTCCATACCTCGCTGCGGAAGGTCTGCAGATCGCGAAGACGCGTCTCCAGCTTCGCCTTGGACAGTACGCCAGGTGTTAGATCGGCCAGCTTGTCCTCAGCTGTGCGCAGCCAGGCGAGGAAGGTCTCCGATGTCTGAGAATACTTCTTGCAGTGCTCCATACAGGTCTGCAGGCGCGTATGACGATCGACAGCCTCGCGACGCAGTTTCTCCCACTGCTGCTGTATGCGATCCAGATCCCGTTTGACGCCACGGTCCTGCTGACGATCGGACAGATCCTTGCCCTTATTGATCAGCATAATGACTTCATGTTCGCGGGCCATGACCTCACGGTAGATGGGCTCGTGGGTGTCGATCTGATGCTGCAGTGTCGGCTTGTGGGCAGAGACCAAAAGACGATCGGTGAGATTGGACAGCTCGCCCGACAGCCAGCCGAGGGTCTTGGAGCAGTTCTCGGCAAAGTGACGACCATCACGCAACGAGGCCTCGGTTTCGGCCTTCTTGGTGTCCAGTTTCTTCTGCAGCGCCAGGTATTGTTTCTCCAAGGCGGCCACACGGGAATTGACATCCGCACGGGAAGCAGGATCACCTAGAATATTGCACAATGTCGTTGCGGATTGCTCCACATCTGCCAACAGGGGCCGTTGGCCCTCCAGCTGACGCTCGAGGTTCTCGATCTTGCGCAGATTCTCCTGGTGATCACCTTCGCTGGGCAACGTGTCCAGGTTGTCGCTAATGTTTTGCAGAGCTTCGCGAAGTCGATTGACGGCCGCATCAAACTCCTTGGAGCTATCGGCGGCACCACCAAGGCTATTGGCACGATCGTCCAGTTTGCCCATTAGATCATCCCACTTGGTGATGACGTCCTTCAGCTTCAGCTCAACGGCCTGAGCGTCGGGAGTGCCAGCCAAATGGTCGACGACATCGTGTCCCAACTCCTGGAAGTGCTTCAATTGCGGCTGCTGAGTGCGGAACTCTTCGCGTAGCACTTGCACCTGTTGCACTTGACTCTGGACCATGCGAGGATCGGATGAGATGGGTCCCAGGACCGTAAACATGCGCTCCTTGCTGTCCAGCCAACTCTTCAGGTTGCCGTGCGTGTCCAGGAAGTCGCGCAACTTCTCGGAGAAGGCAATACGATTCTTGCAAATATCGTTGAGATTCTTCCACTTCTCCTGGATGTTGTCGTTCTCCAGACGCAGCTGATCGGCGCCGGGAACATCCGACTTGCGACGCAAGATGTCCTTAATCTGGGCCTTGGTTGTGTCCAACAGACTCTGCTTCTCATACATGTCCTCGAGAATCTTGCGCGCCTGCTTAATGCAGCGATCGGCCTCATCCTTGTTGGACACCGACTCCTTGGGCACTTGGCGCTGGATGCGATCGAGGAATTGGGCCAATCCCTTCAAGTTCTCGTACTGCTTGCGCACCTCCTCGCTGAGATTGTCCAGCTCGTGCTGGCGATCATTGAGGCGAACACCGATCAGACCATAGCGATTGTTGATCTCGCTCAGCTGCTGCTGAACCGGAGACAGCTCAGATAGCTGGAAGCCATCCTGAGAGGATCTGCGGCTACCGAATCCACTGGAACCAGTCGATAGTGGCGACAGTATGCCTCCCTTGGTCGGGCTGGGGCTTCTGGCGTCTCCGGACATCCGACGCAGCGGACTTGCCCGCTTGATCGGACTATAAGTCGATCTCTTTCGAGTGGGACTATCCGGACGGATCAAGGCGTCGTATTGGGCACCAATATCGTTGATCTTATCAATGGTGGGTGCATAGTCGCGATAATCCTTGCAGATGGGCTTCAGCTCATCGTGTTGCTGTCGGATCTTGTCGAGATCTATGGCCACGGGTGCCAGTCCATTGACACGTCCCTCGGTGCTGGTCAGCCAGGCAAGAACGCCATCCTTGAGGCTCTCATAGGCCAGGCGACGTTCGGCCTTCTGCTTGGACAGCTTGGCGCGCTCATCGATGCTGATGTTGATGTTGCGCCACTGAGATTCCAGTGCCTTGATGCGATCCCTCAATGCGCCCGTATCGGTCACATCTCTCAGACCGATCAGATCCTTGCCATTGCGCACACAATCCTCAAACTGTGGTGCCAACTGATCCTTGTCGCGTGCCAAATCCTGCATACGACGTGCCAACTCCTCCGTGGAGAGCAGACTCGTCTCACGGCTGTCGAGGGCCTCCTGCAAGTTGCCCATGCGCTGCTCCACATTGCTAATGTCATCCAGATACTTGGACAGACGGTTGTAGACATCGTCGAGGAATTCGCCACGTTTGTTGGCCTTCTCGTAGAGCTTCTCGAACTTGCCGGTGACATCGTTTAGATTGGATTCGACCTTTTTGGCAATGCGAGCATTGGAGGCGCTGGCCAACAGATGCTTCGCCGAGATTTGGACACTGTCGATGCTGGCCTGATGCGATTGTAGATCGCCAAGCAGCGCTTTGTGCTCACGAATTTGCTCTTGGAGACGCTCCTTGATCAGCGAGGCGGGTCGCAGGTTCAGCTTGTATTTATCCTCAGCCTGGTTAACCCAGCCAACAAGGCTATCGAGTGCATCCTGAACGCCCTGGGACTGCACCAACGTCTTGTCCAGAGTCTTGCAATGCTCACCCAGCGTATCCAACAGCTGCTGATAGTTGTTCTTCAGATCGGCAATGGGCAGCTCCAATTGATTGATCTCCATTGGGCTCAGTTGACCGCCCAGACTGCGCAATAGATTGTCCAATGCTTGCTGGGCATTGTCGACCAGGCGGCCACTGGAGAGGAGCTCGTTGTGCAGCGCCTTGGCCTCATTCATCTGATCCTGCACACCCTTGGGATCACCGGCAACGGGCTCGGAGATGATGCGAGAAACTCGCGGTTGAACGCTTCTCAGCCACTCGTTGGCCTTGTCCAGGGCATCTTGATACTCCCGCTGTCTGCCACCCAGGCCAGAGACACGATCCTGCAGCGCATTGACACGGTTCAACAGATCCTTGTACTGGGCCGACACCAGAGAAACCTCTTGGCGTATGGGACTCTCGGCACTGGACAGCGGCTCCACGTGGGGCAATCTCTCCGGCAGCGATGTGCGGAAATCATTGAGTACGGCGAGGAACTCCTTGCTCTCATCCACAAACTTCTGGGCGGCCATCGTGATGAAACGCAGATCCGCCTGATGACCAATCACATCGCTGACAAACTCCCGAATGGTGTCCGCCTGCGAGGAGAGGCGCGTGAGGTCCGACAGGGAGCGCTCCTTGTCCTCCAGTGTGCGACGTGCCAACTGCAACCAGTCGGAGAAAACATCCAGTTCACTGCGCAACTTGGTCAGCTCATCGCGTCCAGCCTCCAGACGACGCAGCAGGCGCATTGTCCGATCATTGACACGATCCACACGAGAGCGCAGTTCACGACCAGAATTCTCCAAGGTGGTAACTTCTGGTGCGGACAGCACGTCTCCTCCAGTGAGCACGATCTGACGGATTTGCTCCAGGCAGGTGGCCACTGGACGCTGCTGGGATTCAATTTCATCCTTGATTTGCTGTGAGGGAAAGACATTTAAAATATCAAGAATCGAGTTTATAATAATGTAAAGATAAATAATACAATAAAATTAATTCTAAATAATAAATAATTTTTGTATTCTAAATTAGTTTTTTTTTAACTAAATTTTCTTATTTTTTAGTGCTACAAATATCGATAACTTACCTTGAGCGCATTGATTTGATTGCGCAATTCATCGATTTTTTCACGTGGTCCCCCAACGCTTGAGATTTTCTGTTCGACAGTTGTGACCCATTTGAGAAGATCGTTGACATTCTCCTCGCACATGTTGAACTTCTCGAATACTGCTTGCTATTATAATGGAACATTGTTAAATGTTTGATGACAAACAAAAAGAAAAGACAATTATTAGATGGATAAGATATAAACATAAATGCAGTTGGATCTTAGCCAGTTACAATCTTGCTATAAATCATACACAAGTATGATGGGGGAGTATATATGTAAAGATAGATAGATATCATGTGAAATGTTCATCATATAATCGAAAGGCAAATTATGTATAATGAACACAAAATATATATAAATATTTAAAAAAGAGAGCATACACAAACACACATAGCTGAAATAATAACCACAATAATAACCGAAAGCAAAGCAAAGCAAATTTGGAAAAGCACTTTTTGAAAGCGTTTAAAAAACAAATACTTAAGCATAGTATTATTGTTAGAAAACATAATTAAAAGACAGCACAAGCACCAAAGGGTATATAGCTTTTTACTACTTAACAAATAAAACGAACACTACTTTGGACTAGGAACTACAAAGTTTTTACTTTTGTTTTAGTATAGGCAAACTAACTACAGTGTTTAATGGGGGTTGGTTTTTTGGTTGGTTTTTGTTTATTGAGTTTTATTGAGGTTAGTGTTAATTTTGTTGTTTATTGTTATTTAGTCTTTTATTTTTCGACTCAAAAATTAAAACTGCAAACGAAATAATATAATAATAATAAGAAAGTTGTATGTATCAAAAATAATATGCTGAAAAATAGGTAGAAAAATTGGATTTTAAACATTTGTATTTGTATAAGAAATAAATAACTAAAAATCGGAGCTATTTACAAAATATTACCTAAGGTAAAAAAAAAATAATTAAATTAACTAGCCGAAATTAAAATATATATACTATAAATGATCTATAAGTTGGTTAAAAAGTGGGTACTACTATTGGTTAGACCTAAAGGAAATGCTGCCTAGCTTTGTATTTCATTAGAGGGAAAGAGTATATGTTGAGTATATGAGCTATGTATATGTTTGTGTTAAAGTATATTTATAGTATATAGACAAATCGATAGAGATATGGTAGATGTATGCAAGTATTGCCGACGTCATTCGTGCTGAGGAGTTGCGTTTGCCAGTTGAAGCAATTGATGAAGAATACGTTATATTGATATATGATTTAATCTGATTTGATTTGACTTGATTCGATTCGATTCGGTTTGTTTGATGTGATGTATATATGTATGATACTTAAAGTTCAGCAAAAGTATTGCCCTCATTTGAAAATTATACGTTATAATTGTGAACGAACATTAAACTGAATGCCATGCGCTGCAATATAAGAAATGTTTGCCCGTTTTTCAGGCAGGCAAAATAAAATAATAATAATAATCGTAATTAATGATAAGCAGACTGAGATCTGAGAGGGGGTTAGTCTGAGAGAGAGATAGAGAGAGATGTGATAGAAAGAGATAAAGCGCGCTGAATCAAAAAAATCTTAATAAAATTATAGAAAATACCAAAAATGTAAACATGCCACGAAGCTTTCGATTTTGTTTTAGTATAAATTTCAAAATTTGTTTTGTTTTTTTGTATTTTTGTTTTTGTTTTGCATTTCCGAGATTCGTTTTTTGTGATGGAAATTGAAAGTGATAAACCTGATACACAGAGAGATAGAGAGAAAGATGGGGAGAGAATAGACTGAGAACTTACCCGCTGTTCGGCTGGTAGGAGTAAACCCTTCTCGGCTGCCTTGACCAAATCAATGTTGTTCTTTGGCTCATTGGTATCGTTAAGACGACCGGCAATTGGATCGATTAGGCCATTGGCAATGGCAGCAGCCAGTGGTAGGATGACCCCAGTGCTGGGATCACGTACCACCGTCGAGGAGGGATCAATTAAACCGGAAGTAATGGCCTCGGCCAGTGTGAACTTCTTACGCTTGATGATGTCGGGATGCATTTGGAAGGGATCAACTAGACAGCCATTGGTTGGATTATACAGGTTGAAGGTGATCGATTCTAGCAAACCAAATGAACGCTTCGGTGTACAGATCAGGCCACTCTCATAGGCCTCCTGCAGTGTGCAGAGCTTTGAGGTTTGTGTATTCAACACATTCGCCTTGTTCGCATCCATTAAACCCTTGCGGAAGGCCTCGGGCAAACGCACAAGCTTCGCCTTGGCCAGATCCTTGACCAGTGCCGAATCGGGATCAATAATACCAGCGCTGGCGGCATCCTTAAGCGTATATACCTTCGGCGTTTCGATGACAGTCAGTGAATCATTTGCGCTGTCGCTACTAACGATCGCACCTGGCAGATAAGTCAGCATACCGGTTTGCAGATCCAGATCCTTAGACTCGGCGGCCTGATCAAATGTGATCGGTTCGCGAACGTAGATAATCAATGTGGGATCAAAGGCAAAGTACAAGGCTTTCGGATCGACGAGCGTTCGCTTCGATACATCGACGAGTCCGCGTTCCTGGGCCACGGCATAGGGCAGGAATTTAAAGCTATCGAAATCGCGAACAAGTGCGGTCTTCGGATCGATTATATTATACCGGATGGCCTCATCGACGGACATTTCACGCGGTTTGCTAATGACAACGCTCACGGGCGTCTGACTCAACAGCTCGACACTGTCCATGCGGCGCACGACCTCGTTGCGATCGGTCAAAGGTCGTGTTACGGTCACGAGAATGCCACGCGCGAATGCCACATCATAGTTGTAAGTGGACTTTGATTTTGGATCGAAAACACGCCCCTTGGTCACGTCAATTTCACTATTTTCAATTGCCTCCGTTAGCGATAGTTCCTTACCGGTTAGCTGATTCTTAAAGACGGTGCTCGCCGGATCTATAAAGCCACTGTGTATGGCCTCAATCAAGTCGAGATAGTCCCCAGTCGTGGGATCGCAGAATTTACCAGTTTCGGGACGATAGAGTTGCATTCGCAAGACCATCTCTAGGCTCAAGAGGCGACGATTCGAGACGATTAATCCCCGTGTCCTAGCTGTCTGCAGGTCCAACTGTTCGTTGGCCAAGTTGTAACAACCCCTGGTATCATCTATGAGCTGTTCTTTAAGGGCAGCCGCTAGACGCATATATTTGCCGGTCTCATGGTGCTTGACCAAACTAGAGGAGAGACTAACGACATCCTCGACACAAGCCTCATTTAGATTAAGTTTGCGATTTGTCACGGGATGGAGAACCTTACGTGTCGTCACATCATAGAAACCCATGGACAATAGTTCGTAAAGTCCAAAGCCTGCATTCTCAATGTCTACAATCAGACCCAAGCTCATAGCTTCCCCTAGAGGCACAAAAGTACTGCTGCCGGGTTCCTTGAAGACACCCTCCCGTCTGTTGATGATGCCGTTGCGACAAGTCTCGCTGAGACTGAACATCTGTTCGGTTTGCTCATCGAAATAACAGGGTAGATGGGGATTAATTACAAAGCTACGCATACCCTCGAGAAGGGTGATCTTGCGACCTGTCTTGGGATCACTCAACTTGCCGGTTCTGTCATCGAAGAGACCCTGATGAATGGCACGTTGAACACTGATGGGAGCATTGACATCCATGAGGATGCCAATGTTGAAAGCGTGCTTGATGGTGACTGTCTGGTTGTTGTACAACAACTTGGAGTTCTGGGGATCAATGATGCCCTCGTCCACGGCATGAGTCAGATTAAGTTGCTTGTAAAGTCCACTCTTGAAATCTCTAATCTGTACACTGTGCTCGTCCAACAGATTTGTGTTGAGGGCCTCGGCAAAGTTCAATTTCTCGCCAGATTTCGGGTCCACAAAGTGACCATCGGTCTCGTCATAGATATTCTTGACAACCGCCTCGATGAGACGCAAAGGTTTCTTTGCCTCGACAAGAACACCCTTATCGAATGCTTCCTTGAAATCAATTTGCTGATCATCTGATGAGTCCCTCACTGTGCCCTGTTGACTATCCACAATACCCGTTTCAGTGGCCACACCAAAGGGTATAACCTGTCCACCCACATTGACGACCGTCGAATCGGGATCGAGTATCCCCCTACGAATGGCACGTTCAGTTGTCAGCTTCTCCCGTGTGATTGTATTACTAAACTGGCCAGTTTTTGGATCGTATAATCCTCTATAGACAGCGTCGGGCAGACTACGCTTACGTTTGGGTGGAATGAGAATGCGATTCTCGAGTGCCTCGTGCAGTGAGAGCTTCGTCGAGGCATAGGGATTGATGACAAAGCCACCAACTGGGTCAAGATAACCCTTGGCAATGGCCTCATTTAGGGAAATTATCGACTCCGTCTTTGGGTCCAAGAGCACCAACTCTTCGGGATTGATGAGTTTCAGTGCAATGGCCGACTTCAAGTCAAGCTGCTTCCTGTCAATGGTGAATTTGGCTGTCGAAGGATCGTAGAGACCACGCAGCAGGCAATCGACAAGGGACAGCGGTGACTTGGTGCTTATAAGATAACCCTTGACAAAGGCCTCGTCCAGGCTAATGTTGGGCGAACTGAGAGTGCCACGTACCGTGTCGAGTAGTCCAGATTTGGCAGCCTCCTTGCCGGGCACAATCTTGTCGTGCTCGGCATCCTTAACCAGCGTCGAATCCAACTCGACAAAGCCCATTTCAATGGCTTGCTGCAGAAGAATATCCTCGCCAGTGGCGGGATTGAGAACTTTTCCAGTGCTGGGCGAATAAAATTCACGTTGCAGCAACTCAGGCAAACTCCAGGTGACACTGTCGGTCTTCACCAGACGCTGTTGTACGCCCACATCGAAGGGTACAAGAGTATTGTTCTTATTGTCTTTAATCTGTCCCGTTGCGGGCAACACAAGATCATCCTCGATGGCGCAGTCGAGCTTCAGCTCCTTCTTTGTGACTGTATCCACAATCAGCGAAATCTTTGGATCAACCAGACCAATTTCAATAGACTTTTGCACATCGACTTGATTTTGTGACTCGGAATCGTAGAGTTTGCCGGTCTCCGGATCGTAAAGACCCTTGCGAACGGCAGCCTCGAGAGAGATTGGTTTACGTGCTCCGGGCACAAGGAAACCTAATTGGAATGCTACTTCCATGGGGATTTCTTTCAGTGTTTGTATATCTATGACCGTGCCAGCCTGCATATCAACCACACCCAACTCAATTGCCATACGCAGGGGAATCACCTCACCGCTGACTGGGTCGCGCACCGATATCGACTGAATGTCTAGCTTGCCACTGTTGATGGCCTCAACAATGGAACAAACCCGACCATCGTCAAGAACGACTTGGCCCGTTTGGGCATCGATCATAACATTCTCGATCGGAGCGGCACGTTGTTCTTCCGGATTGGCACGAATGATCCACTGTCTTTCGATGCACTCAAAGAAGGGTATTTTCTTGCCTGTCTTCGGATCGACCATGTGTCCTGTATGTTTATCGAGGAGAGGACGCTCCAGGGCAGCTGTCAATGTCTCATATTTGCCTGTACTAAAGTTCTTTACGAGTACCGTTTCGGGATTGAAAATGTTCATGTCAAAGACGAGTGCTTGGAAGGATATCTTCTGTCCATTCGAAGGATCAATAAAGTATTGATGCTTCGGGTCATAGATATTCAGTTCATACAGTTTCTCCGGTGTCAGTTCGGTATCCATGTCAACGAGGTAACTAATCTGTTGTAGAACAATCAATTTATCATCGATGATTTGCACTTCATCCAATGGACTGAGCTGTTCCTCCTTGAGCAGCGTTGCCACACTTTCCGACTGTGGCTCACCATCGACAATCACCTGACACTCCTCGGGACTAATCAGTTTCTGTGAGATGGCATCACCAATTGCCAGTGTCAATGGCACTTCACGTTTACCCGAATGCTCCACAGTCGTTACCTGTGTCTCCTCTACCGTATCCCGTGCCTCATCCTCGGGTGTTGACTCCGTGGTGCTGCTCGTTGTAGTCGTTGTGGTTGTCGTTATCTTGGTTACAACTGTCGTGCTACCTGAGCTCTCTGGTAGGGATTCTTCTGTCGTTGCTGTAACAATTTCTGTTGTCTGCTGAATGGGTTTCGTTGTCTTATCCGTGCTCAGAGCATCCACCAGAGCCTTGCCGGCCAGCACAGGTGCTCCCACAATTGCCAGGGCACCCAACTTGGCCGCATCCTTGACATTTTGCATTAGGTTGCTGCCACTTCCAGTTGCAGGCTGTTGCGATTTTTCGTTTTGTATGAAATCGACAACAGTTTGATGCTTCTCCGAACTAGTTACCGATGGTAGCACCTGCTCTAGGACACCAGGTTGTTGTGGCTTTTCTTGCGTCACTGTGGTTGTGATTTCAGTAGTTTGTATAGATTGAGTTGCTTCTTCTGGCAATGTTGCTTCTTCTTTGGGCTTTGCCTTGGTCTCCTCGGAGACACGCTCTTCTTCTGTGGGTTTTTCCTCAGGCTTCTCCTCTGTGCTCTTTTGCTTCGTCTCCTCTGTAACAGTGACAATTTTCTCTGGCAACTGATCTTCGCTTGTTCTAGTTGTTGTTGTGGTTATTGTTGTTGTGGTTGTTGTTGATTCTGTGGTTGTGGGTTCCTCCTCAATGGTCACCACTCTTTCCTCCACAATAGTGTCGCTTGTGACTGGTTCAGTTGGTTCCACAATTATGCTTGGCACTTGGACGGCAGCGGGTTCTTCCAGCTTCTCTGCTGGCTTCGATGATGGACTTTCAACAATTGTTTCCGTAACTTCTTCAACAGTGGGTTTTTCCTCAAATGTCTTTGTTGTTGTTACAATTGTTGTTGTTGTAGTTGTAGATTCCGTAGTAAGAGGTTCCTCGTTGATTGTTTCAGTTACCTTTACAGAGGTGACTTCTGTCTCTGTCTTTTCGAAAGGCGCCAGTGGTGTCGTATAGGGTGGCTCAAATTCAGTTACCTCTTCCTTGACAGCGGTTCTGGGCATTGGCTCAGGCTTTGTGACTGTTTCTGACTTTACCACAGTCTCTGTTACAACTGGACTTGTTTCTTTGCTGCTCACAGTTTGGACGGTTTCAATAATTTGTGTAACATCTGGCTTGGCCTCTTTGATTTCTGTTTCTTTTGGCTTTTCCTCTCGCTGTTCTATTACAGTTGTTGTTGGCTTTTCTTCTAGAACCACTGCAACGGGTTCTGTCTCATTTGATTCAGTAGCTGTCTTTGAGGTAGTGATTGTTGTGACTGTTGTTGTTGTTGTCTGCGTTTGTTCTTCCTTTGGCAATTGCTGTTGTTTTTCATTGGCTATAAAGTTGGCTGTGGTGGTGCTGATAAATTGCTCCGTATCCTGAAGCAAATTATCCACCTCACTTGGCACTTGCTGAGGCTGTGGTTGTTTCTGTGGTTGTAGTTGTATTTTCTCTGTAACGAAGCTCACTTGCGGTTTTTCTGGTTTTTCTGCTTCCTTTGAGCTTATAATCGTTGTGGATTTTGACGTCGTCGCCTTGTTTGCTTCGGCGGGTGACTTGGCCGACTTGATGAGACTCTTCACACCGCTGACAATTGCACCACCAGCCAGCACAGGCGCTGCAATGACGCCCAGGGCGCCCAACTTGGCTGCATCTTTTACATTCTGCAGTGTCTTCGATGGCTCCTTGCTTGGCTTTACTTCCGTATCCTTGGCGGATTGTTGTGTGGTGGTGCTAACCATTTGTAACTCCTGCTTGCGAGTATCTGAGCTAACCACAACGGTTTGTGTGCGCTCCTCTACAACCATAGTCTGATCAATGGCGCTGGGCAATGTGGTTGATTGTGATGTCACCTGGTCCACAGCATCTCCAGCTGCCGCTTTAGTTTCTCGGGTGACAGCCTCCTCGCGTAGTATGCCCAGTTCCTTGGCTTCTTCCAGACTAACGACTTCGCCAGTGTTGACATTCTGCACCTCATTGTTGGAGATGAGAACATATCCCTGCATCAATTCAATTGTTTTAGTTGTCACCGTGTGCACAGCTCGGAGAGTCTCCATTATCTCTGTCTTGGGAATGGGTCTCTGGTTGACAACAAAGTCGGACAATGGTTTGGTCACCAGCACACCATTTTCTAGTGCCTGCCGTAGTGGCAGACGCTCTCCAGTTGTTGGATGCGTCAGTGTCTGGGCAGCCACATTTATTAGATCCCGTTCCAGCGCAGCCACCACTTCAATAGCATCGGGCTTGGGAGCATAGGGAATGGACATAATGAAATTATCCTCGATGGCCTGCTTAATGGGCAGTGCCTGCCTGGTGTTCGGATGCAACACCACACGCTTCGTGGGCTCGACAAGACTCTTTTCAACGGCAACTGGGAATATCATGCCAACAGGTGGAATGTCCACCTTGGACTTTTGCTTGTCATAGCTCGCATCGAAAAGATTCGCCTGAATGGCTTCCGAAATGTTAAGTGTCTTGTCCTTGTAATTGAATGTGGATTCATCTGGATTGATGATTCCCTTTTCGATGGCTTCCTCCAGTGTGCATTTCTTTGGTTTATGCAGTCTGGAATGTGGATCCAGCACCTCACAAACAATGGCCTCATGAATGCTCAAAGGATAACCGCTCTCGGGATGCACAATAGCCTGTGTCTGTGGATCGATCAGTCCCTGTGTTTCCAGTCTGGGTATGGAGAGACTTTTTGCCAGCGGCATAAGAATGTGATTTGTTTGCTCTGGATCGAGAATCTTTTGTTCCACTGCTTGTCGCAAGTTCAACACTCGATTACCCTGTGGATCCGTCACATGACCACGTCGTCCATCAATCAGCCCCGTGTTGAGGGCCTCGCTAATGTTGACAACCTCGCCCTGGGGATTTGTAAAGTTACGCGTATCCTCGAGTATCTGGCAGGTCTCTTCATCGATAATTCCCTTGCGCAGAGCATCCCGTGGTTTCAGTATAATCTTACGCATCCTTTGAAGCACCACAACCTTCTCTTCTGTCGTGACTGTCGTCGGTTCACTCTCGAACGAACGTCCCCGCTGCAGTTGATCACGTGAAACGATGCCACGCTCGTAGGCAACCTCAACTGGGATCTGTTCGCCGGTGCGTGGATCAACCACAAAGCGCACGGTGCGCAGAGCTCCCTCTGCTGCCACAAGAGGTGCACCCACCACACTCAGCAGTCCCAATTTGGTGGCTGTAATCAAATCCACAGGTTGACCCTCAGCATTCAGTATTGTTCCCGTTCGTGGATCATAAATGGAGCGTGCAATGGCCTCCGTTACGGATATTGTTTGCTTTGTTGTCGGATCCACAATTTTGATGAGCTGCTCATCGATCAATCCTTGACGCGCCGCATCAAAGATGTTCTCTGTCTCGCCGCTCTGTGTGAAGATCACCAGTGCCGTCGATGGATCATAGATGGCGCCAGGTGCAATTTGCAGTGGCTCCGGTGAAGCCAACTCACGTTGACAAGTGCTGACCTCCACAAACCGAGGTGGAGCATTCTGCAAGGGTGTCGACACCTCCAGCACATCAGGCATGTTATTCACTCTAGTTATTCGAAGTATGGTTTTTTGACTAGCACCTCGTGTGGCGGGAACAGTCTCCAGGATAATCTTACCCTCGGCAATGGCACTGCGCATGCCCAGAACCTGTTGCCTGTTGTTCGTATAGTTGCCATAGCTGTCCAGGATATCACGCTCGAAGGCAGACTTGACAGAAATCTTATCACCAGTGTTGGGCTCAATCACAGCCACCGATAAGTTGTTGATGATCTGCTTATCAATGCACTCCTCGAAGTTGACCAGACGATCGGTGCCCTGGACATGGAATACACCCGTATCGGGATTAAACAGACGCTGCTCGATGGCATCCTTGAGACGCCAACCACCAGGTGGCAACTCCATAATCTGTCGCTCCGTCACATTCTGTTCGATATAGCTGCTCTTCTCCAAATTGATAAACTCGGACACGACACGCTGTGGCTTCATCAGCTCCTGGGAAATGGGAATTTCCACAGACTTTTCCACATATTTCGTATGCTGTGTATTCAGTTTAATGGGTTCCGTTTCTGGGAGTATTTGTTTCGTGACTATTGTAATGGTTGACTTTGTCTTTTTACGGTTTGTCGGCTCCGGTACGGTCTGATTACTGTCCGGTACGAGAAGTCCGTAGTTCAATGCCTGCTGTACGGAATAAACATTGCCCGTTTTGGGATCCTTAAAGAGTTGTCTGTCCTCGTCAATGAAACCTTGTCGGACGGCCTCGGTAAAGGTGAGGAGAACCGTGTCTCCTGGCTCTTGGGAGCCGGCACGTATGGTCACATAACGATTGATCGTCCTTGTTACAGTCTCAGTGGTTAGAGTAATATTAAGCAGGCTGCTTAGCAGCAAAGCTCCCTCGGGGGTGATGAACTTGCGCTCGATGGCGGTGTCCAGAGGCACTGTCTCACCAGTCTTGGGATCGAGCAAATAGCCCGTCTTCGGATCAATCAGATTGTGATAGACCAAATCGAAGACATTGAGCTCCTTGCCGCTGGCATTGTGGACACCAATGCCGCGGCTAAACATCTCATAGACCTCCTGTCGCACCAGACCCTCGCTAACAGCCACCTCCAGTGGCACCAGACTGTCCCTACCTGTCTCTAAGGCAAAGCCCGTGCTCTTGCGACGCAACAGATCGCGTGAGAGGGCCACATTAAAGCTAACATAATCATTGCTGCGCAGATCCTTGAAACCATCAATATCAAATATCGAACGCTGAGCCACCGAACTAATTAAACCACGCTCGACGGCCTCCGGTATGCTAATCAATTCACCGGTCATAAAATCACGATATTTACATTCGGCAGGCAGGACAATGCCATCGGCAATCGCCTCCTGCAGTGTGATCAACTCACCCTTTCGCTTGGTAATACACTTGAGCTGATTACCATCCAAAACTCCCGCCTCGATCGCCTGCATAATACTCAATTTCTCGCGACGCATTGGACTTGTGATTAGATTCTGTTTATCGAGCAGATTCAGATCACAAATGTCCTTAAGGGTATACGGTTTGACGATCAATTGACGATTACGCGCCTCCAAGAAGCTAAGCTTCTCTTTGGTCACCTCGTTCAGATAACGACCCGTTTTCGCGTTGAGTACACCCGATTGCAATGCCGATTGCAGGGTAATTTTAACATCACGTTTCGCATCGACAACTTCGCGAACGCTCGCATCGATCAGTTGATTGGCAATCGCCGAGTCCAAACGGAACTTATCACCAGAATTACGATCAATTATCCAGCCAGCCGTATCCACCAGGCCATGGGCAATGGCATCGCTTAGGCACAGCGCATTCGATTTGATTGTCACCGATTCATGTCGAATGAGATAACCACGCTCGTAGGCTTCCGCCAGGCTGATAGTTTGACCCGATTTGACCCGGTATAGACCCGTCTTGGCATCCACACTTCCAGCACAAATGGCGTCGACAATATTTTGGGGATTCTCTGGTGATGTCACATCCAATTGCGACTCTACTGTGACTGTGTTGTTTACCTTAATGCGTTTCTCGGCCGTCTCATAGCCGGACTCTGCCTCGCTTATTTCCCGCTGTATCACCTCCAGCAGCGATAGTTCGCGGCCAGCCGCGTCACGTCCAGCGCCAGGCTGGAGCAACTGCCTCGCCAGCTGGGCATCGATCAGTCCCTGATCCGCTGCCTGTTCCAATGTGATGCGACGATCACCCACGAGCATTTCACCCGTACGCACATCGAGAATCCGCAGCTGGATGGCCTCACCAATGGTGAGTACTCGTCCCGTGCGCGGATCCCTTATGCCGGCAATGTCCAGCACCGAGGTGCCATTGCCTGGCAATCTCTTAAGATTGCTGCGAATCTCACTAAACTGTATCTGGGACTGTGGTGTATGCTGCTCTCCCGTCTCCTGTCCCACAGTAACAGCATCGATGCCATCGCTGCTATAGATGCTCTTTGACGAGCTTTTCGTTGTTTTCGTTGAGCTGAATCTGTCGAAAAAAGAGGACGTATAATTAGTTAAGGCGGAGGATAATAGAAGAGGTTTCTAGAGCTGCAAGATACTATTCAAAGTAAAACCGTTTATTTATAAGATCAATTTATCTTTCAATTTTTTATTGTTATTAATGAATATATCTTTGTGTATGTAACTACTAAATTATAATAATCATATTGATATTCCTTGAAGCTCTAAAGATAGTCTTGATATTGTACCAATAATTATATTAATCTATTAATACTTCTTAACAATAGTATTTAAAGGTACCTATAGAATTTTCAATTACTTGGCAACTATATTCAGAAATATGATTTTATTTATATTTCTTTTAGAGCTTTTGGTGTCGTTGATGACGAAGTAGTTAATATCGCTATTAATCGAATGGTTTTAAAGGACAAACGATATCCGCTAATTTACATCTGTCTCGTATCCTAGCAATTATTAATGTTATATTATCGAAATTTCTTGGAGTGCTAACTCACAATTATTTATTTTTAACAATCGATATATCTTCAAGTACCAATATTATTATTCATATTTCTAGGAATACAAACGACGGAATTAATTGCACATATTTTGCAGCTCTATGGACTTTTTAATATTTCAAAAATACTTACTGTGTTGTGCTATATGTGGTTGTGTAGAGATCATCCGGACGTGCAGCGTAACCATCGCCAGTTGGCACGCTGCCCGCACTGAAGTCAACTCTAAAGGTCTTCAGCGGTTTCTGTAGACTTTCAGCGTATTGCTAAACCGGAAAAATGTGTAACATTAGCAAATAAAGTATTTAAATGTGATAGAGGTAAAATATTTATTTTGGGGAATATTTTGCATTGCGAGAGAGCGTTTGGGGAATGGGATAGATTGATAGATAGATAGTTAGAAAGATGGGGGGAATTTTGTTGTATTACCTGAAACTCGAACGCGAAGTCATAGTCACTTTCCTCTGCCACATGGACAGTTGTGGTTTGTGTTTTGGTATTGGTTTTTGTCGCCTTGCGACCCGATCTATGCTGAGGCATGGCTAAAGCTTTCGATTCTTTCAATTTGACAAAGTCATAGTCAGCACTTTGAGTGACGTTTGCTTTTTCGTTAGGCACTTGATTTAAGTTTGATGCTTCTTCAATGCACTGCGAGATTTCAATTGATGGTCAACAAAAATTAGAAACAACAAAATTACGCGCTACAACAATTAAATTTTGTACTTATTTCGCTTTCGAAACTTGTTTTCTCTCATGCGATTGTATTTGTGTGTGACTTGCAATGTTTATGACATGTATTAATGGCTAGGCGATAAGAAATTTTACCTGATTCAAGAGCTTAAGTCAAGAATGAAACTTTGATACTATATGAAGGAGGGTTAACAAAAAAAAAGCTTTTGATATATTTATTGATATTTTGGATCCTATTACAATAATATTGTATACAAAATTGCAAAGAATAAAAACAAATATTTAATTTGTTCAATTTACTTTTCATTTTAAAATAATTTTAAAAAAGTCAATTTCAAAAACTAAATTCTTCTGAAAATTTAATTTCAGATTAATTACGATCTTTTAGATTTTTTTTATAAAGGAGTTTGTAAGAGGGAAAGAGCCTTTACTAACCAATAGTTGGTAAAGCTTCTCGTAATACCAATTAAGTAAATGGATAATGATAATTTAACTAAACTGACGCCCTAATGTCTGCCCAAAAAGCCCTATTCATTCACAAAAAAATAATAACACAACAAATACAATGAAACCAAAAAGCCAAAAAATATTTGGAATGCCGGCAAATCGTAAATATAACACTTGACTTATCAGCGGTACATATAAAATATGTTTATATATTTATCAACTACCCAGACAAATGCAAACACACACATACACGCACACACACACACACACACACACACCAGAAGCAAGCCTTTATGAAAATAGAAATGACGCTATTGATTGAGGGACGTTTAAGAACGTGCTTTATACGTTCTGCAAATACCGTACGGTATACGGGACGGATGAACAATATATGTATGTATATGTAAGTAAACTCTTTTAAAGTTGAGTCAACTTCGAAATGGATGATTACCCGGTAAACAGAAAACATTAAAAGCGTTGCCAATCTGCAATCTGTGTAATTAAGTTTTATCTTTATTTGTTTGAGAAAGGGAACTACGAGTACATTATAACAATCGCGTCATTGATTCACTTTGTGTAAAACTGAAACAGAAAACATGTGCCATGTCATATGTACTTCAAACTGCAGCCGACGACCCTTTACAACTCAATTGAATTGACTGCAGTACAACAGATTTTTATCAGTTTGTTTTATATCGAGTTGTGTTAATGGAGTTCTTGACAATCTTTATAGAGTACTCGTATATCAGGTAAATACACAATTTCTGTTTACGCTTAGACAATCACTTTTTGTTTTTAGCATATTTAGATGTATTCAAAAAGTGCTAACGAAGGTCGCCCTAGAGTTAGTCGAAGCAACAAATTAATTATAATTAACAAAAACACAAACAGAAACGCACACACACACATACAGAGAAACAAAATGAGCACATATAATGATGTCATCAGTGAATTTCAATATTATATTAAACAAGTTTGCCGTGCGCCCACAATGATTATTTCATTTAAAAAAAAATAAAACAAACAACATTTAAATGTAATTAAAGCACATTTGCTGCGGTCTATTTAGGCGCCAGGAGCTGCCTGCGAAATGCGCTCCTGTGCTTCTAAATGAATTGCGCTTGACACGCTTTTTAAACCAAGCAGATGACTAAGGCGCCGGCTGGGGATGGAGCTTTTCACCGTGCAACTGCAACATGCTGCACATGAAGCATGCCACATGCAGCATTCGTTTTCATTTCGTTGACATTTTTTTTTTCTTCTAGATTTTCTTCTAATTTATAGAACAGACACACACACACACACGTAGGTTATACCTAAAAATATCTGTGTGTGTGTGTGTTTAAGGCGGCGGCCAAAATTGTTTGCCGAGTTTAATCGATAAAATCGCTGCGTTGCAAGCATGAGAAATGCAGAGGAAGTTGAAGGCAGAAGGGACACATAAAGCGCGATGACATGAAGAAAAGCCGCAAACAGACAAACAAACAAATGTATTAAATGACAGCATGAAATTCTCAAGTATTAAAATGTATTTAATCATTGACTAGTTTAAGTCTCTGCTCCCTCTGCTTTCCTGTCTTCTACTTGAATGATGAATTACATCTCAAATTTCGTTCAGATTAGATTGGAGCATGCCTTGACTGTTGATCGCAGGCATTGATAGACATTATCACATATTCACACGCACACATTTAGTTGTGTGTGTGTAGGTCAGTTGGACAGATGGCAAATGGTCACTTAATGAGTCCTAAGGTTTTTTTGTTTTTAATTGACTTTTTAACTACCGCATCATTATTATTATTATTATGATTTTTAACAACTTCTCTTTTTAAGCAATTTCGTTTTTAACAAGCACTTGACTCATACAGCTTGTGCTAACTCGAACAATAATAATAAAAGTTTTTTTTATTTTAGTTTAGGTTTTTTCATTTTCTGTATTTTGGCTGCTTTCATTAACACCCCAAAATAAACATACAAATATAACATATGGACTCTTGCGACATATTCAAGGCTACATCTATTGAATATTGCATATTGTTGTTGTTGTTTTTATTTCCATTTTCACACTTCAATTCAATTGTATTCGTTTCTTTTATATTTTTATTATATTCTTATACGCTTCTCTTCTAACTATTCTGTTGCGGTGACTTCATTTCGCTTGAATTTGGGCCTCCGTTTTCGTACGTAGGAGGCGACATAAAAAAAATTTAAATTTCTATTAAATAAATAAAAGCAGGCCACATGCATGAATTGTATTTTGTATTCAATTCAGAGACACAGAGCACACACACACACAATCGCACTTTCTAGCTGACAACGCGGCGTATGAGTATTACACGCCGGCCCTATGCAATTTGTTGGTGTCTCTTCTTTTCTAGTTTTGTTGCTTACACATAGAAAATTTGCAAATGTTATTTTTGCTTTCAACTTAAAGGGCAACCTTTGAGGTATTTTTTTTATTTTGTTTGTCGTTTCAAAGGCACAACAACACACGCACACACACCGAGAGCAACGCTAAAAAACTTCTTTTAGTAAAAATAAACGCGAGACGCGTTTAATATGTTTTCTACGTCGTTATACAACCACGTCGCATTCGGAACTGATTGAGGCAACGGAACAACCGCCAGTTCGTAGTTGCCCGTAATAAGATAGAGAGAGCTTTTGTGAGCTTTTTCGTGTGTTGCGAGAGAGAGAGAGAGAACAGAGAGAAGAAGTGTTTTGAATAGCTGACCAAAAATGCCGGTAAATAAATTGCTCAGCTGTTGCTCCAAGTGATAAACCAATTCAAACCAAACCAATTAACAATAGGCATATTCGTAATGCCCCAAAACAAAATGCGGAAGAGAACAAAAGGTTTAAAAGACCAAAAAAAAAAGATTTACAAAAAAAATAAAAATAAAAAAACCGACAACATAGTTTGCCTACTGTTTGTGATTCTGGAGTTTGTTTTCGATTTTTGTTAGAAACGAAAATAAGAAAAACGAAACCAGTTTTGTTACTTTTCAAGTTTAACCTTCTAAATCGCAATACACTCCACTTAATGCTAAGCTTTGACGCCCCTGTTATGATGTTATGCATATCAAGTTAAGCCTTAAATAAAAAACCTCAAAGTGGCAATGGATGTTGGTAATAGCAATAGATATTCATGATGTCACTGCTGCTGCTTAACACCTTTAATTTGTTATTGTCATGACACAAAACAACAGCTACTACTAAAGCAGCTTAATACATTCCACAATTTGGCAGCTGCACTCATAAGTTTACTCAACCCAATCGAAAGACCCTTCTCTATGCTAATTACTAGTCAAATATTTAAACAATTCTCTACACTTGTGCAATATTTGGCAGTATTTTTTGCATATTTGAAGTCGTCATAATTAACAAATTTCAAAACCAGTTGGCAACGAATTTTTCAATTAAAAATTCTTCTTTTCAGAAGAAAAACCAGTTAAACAAACATAGTCAAAACCTAAAAGAGTTGACAGTTGAATTAAAGGGGCAATAATAAAAGACGATGATCTGTCGATGACGTCGTTTTGAGTATCTCATTGAATTTCCTAGAATTCATGGCATTATAATTCAGAAATAGAAGTCGAAATATGCGGAGATTGACAAACGGCATGCCTAATTGTTGAAATGTTGACTTAATTTGCCTAATTGGCCAAAAACGCAAGCATTAAATACAGTGAGTCAAGCTATTGTTTTGACAATAATAAAAATTCACAATTTTGTTGCAATAAATGAATTTGGGTACTTTGTTTATTTATTAATCCACTGGGACTAACTATTTTTTTATAAAAAATAAATAAGTAAGTAAATTTAATAATTTGTCAAACCAATTACTTGACAACTGTGTGTCCAACTTGTATGCAATTTGCACAATCGTTAAACGACTGTCACGCGAAGTCACAAGAATCAAAAATAAAATAAAATATAATAGACGAAAAAAAATATAATAGTTTAATTTGTTTTTATAAATTAATCAAGTGGTGATTTATGGGGCAACATATCAAATGTTGACACCGCTCTGATGTCATTATTTGTCCATGTATCTGTGTCTGTGTCTATTTTGAAGGTTAATTTAATAATAACAGTGCATAAAGCAACAATAACAGATACAGATACACCTATAAAGATACAGATACACTGTGTGCGTTAGAACTCAACTGGAATAGAAAACGAAAGCAGTTCTGAACTTGAACCTGAGACATTGTTGTTATACTGAGATGCCAGATATTATCTACATATACTCTGTATAGTAGGTAATGTTATTTCCGACAATTGAATATCTGTATCTAAATTTAACAGTTGACGTCATGTACGGTATGGTATCTCTCCCTTGCGCTCTCTCGCATGCAAATATGTCCAAGATACTCACCAGACCATCGCTGCCGTTAACCTCGATCGCAGTTTTTAGCCTCTGTGACAATTGTTCCAGCAATCTGTCGTATTTCGTATTTAAATTATCCAAACGCTGGCTGTAATACTGTGTTGCACCCGGATCACTATCCGCCGGACGCAGATCCCGGCGTGGCGGTGAGAATGATGGACGTGCCTCAAGCAACCAATCCACAAAGCGCAGACATTTACTATCGTAAATCTGTTGTTGTTGTCGTTGTTGTTGCCCATGTTGTTGTCGTTGTTTTCATTGGGTTAATTTCGGTTAAATGTTAGTATTTCGTTGGGTTAAACAAATTTTAAGAGGGGTAGATATCTTTCTATATATTTAGTGCTTTTTATTTCATTGATTAATCAATACGAGAAATTACGTTGATTACAATGGCATTTTAATTGCTTTTTGTTTGTTTTGTTTGTTTGTTGTTGTGTAAGTTGTTGTTGTTGTTGTGTTGGTCAATATTTTGTTGTTGGTTGTCAGTTTTATTTGGTTGTGTTATTGACGCACCTTGTACCCAAAAGTTTTTAAAACTACTCGCATGTCTTGAGCTCAACATAAAGTGAGCTCCGAAATTGTAACACAATTTCAAAATTTTTGTGGTTTTGGTTGTTGTTGTAAAAAGCATTAAATATAGTGTTTAAAGTGTATATAGACAGAGAAAGTAAGACTTAAAGAGTGGTGGATAGACAAAAAAAAATAGCTAGAGGAAGTTGAGGTTGAAATACTCTCAACATTTTATCAATAATTGATCGAAAAGTTTCACAATCACACACACACATACAAAGAGAATTTAGACGCTTGACATGGGCTAAATTTGCTTAGATCAGCAATGATTCTGTTTAGGGTAGGAGTTCTAAATGTTTTTCTAAAGACAATAAGATATCTAAGCTAATATTCAATGTGCTAAATAAGATTTTAGTTGTAGGAGTATTTAGGATATTTTGGAGATCATTTGTCGATCATTACTCGAGTTTGTTAAAAGCAAACTTGGATTCTTTCCTTCTGTATGTTTTATTTGAAATATTAAGAACGGAATCTTATAGGAATGTATATAATTTTAGGCATTATATTTTTTGTTATTATAAAAACCTATTTTAAAAATGTATTGCATACTTTTACTAATGAAGTAATAAATATACATTCTTTATTTAACTCTCTGCACAGTTTTTGAATTTATGGGAAATTAATGCGTATGTTTATGAGCAATTATCTCGTACCTCAAGTAATCTTGCTAATTCTATAAATTCAGCCCAATATCAAGCATCTATCTAATACAATCATTCTATAAACAAGCATACAAATTTTTACCTTAGCTTCGCGTATAAGTCGTCCTCCAGCCACGTTGACATTTTCGATTTTTGGTTTTCGTTCGATTGCAGCTCCGAGCAGTTTCTATATATATTTTTTTTTTAGCGAGGGGAGTTTTGGTACCATTTTTATGGGTAATATAATTTGATTTATTTTTTAAGTATTTTTTTTTGTTTATTTTAATTTTAATTTGATTGATTGGGTTTTTGTTTTGTTGATTGTGTTTCGTGTTTTCGTTTTGTTTTTTATAGAGTGTGATTTGTTTGATAATTTGTGAAATATTTCATTTGTTTGTGGGGTGAAAATACAAGAAATTAGACAAAAATACATATACAATTAGTTTTCAACTACAAATACAAATAATACTACATATGATTATGTGATATATAGGTGATAAAGGGTGATAAATATATAAATATAAATGTAGGTGCAACTTAGAATACTAAAGAAAACAAAACTACAAAAACATAAAATTATAATGTAATAAAATACTGGGTCATGTTGAGATTTACAGGTGTGTAAGGGGACGTCACAGGGATCGTATATATACATATTAAAATATATATATAAATAAATACAATTATGTATGTGTATAGGGTGTGTAGATGCCTGGCAACTGGCACCTTACTACGTTTATATTTTATATTAAACAAGAACTACGGACTTTACATGTACGGGACAATTGAGGGAGGGACAGTTAACAATTGAACAAATATTTAAATAAATAAATATAATAAATTTAATGTATTCACACACATTAAAGACATTTAAAACATGTCCGACACCAAGTTTTTTTTGGACCCAAAAACGAAATATTATTTAGCAAAGCTACTTTTGGGCAGATTGTGGGACGAGGGGACGTTTGGAACGGGAGCACAAATTACTACGCTTTCGATTTTACTGTACAAATCAGATAATATAACTTTATATATACTTTGTGTTTGCTTTTTAAATTGGGTCTGAAATGCGCTCAATAATAAACTATACAAGGTTGTTGGGATATAAATCTCTAAATCTCATATAAAAATTATAAATCAAATGATAATAATCAAATCAAATATATATGTATGTAACTAAGTATATATACAGTTGGGCATTACTCACGTCTAGTTCGTAAGCTGAAGTCGCTGTGGGCATGGCCGATAAACGTTCCGTAGTGCCATCCACCCATGATTCCTCGACTTGCACGCTCGATTGGAGATTCTTCATCAGGCCAATTGCTGTTTCGCATGATCGCATTCTGAAAATGGTTGGTGTGAATAGCGGTATTAAATAAAGCCATAAACAGAGGTAGAGATACATAAAAAATAATGTACAACTAAGTATGTGGCAGGTGTAAGCTGATGAAGCGTACATCTGACACAGGTGTACTTCCTTACTTGTAACTACATAGATATATATTATCAGACGGATTCAATGAATATATAGTAAACTATTTTACGTTGCCAAATATCGAAATCCATCTTAATCGATATTAAAATTATTGCATTTGCAAATTAGTAAAAGAGGATGCAACTAGAAAAATTTATAAATTAGGGAAAAAAATATTATAAAAACAATATACAGTAGCGGGCAAAGGTAATCGGACACCTAAAAAGATCATATTTTGAAGTTTTTTTAAGGTGTTCATTTTTTTGACCATAGGCAAAACGTACGTGGACTAGGGACCGTTTGAATGATACAAAACTTTCCCTAACTCATTAAGTACCCATTGAAATATTCGAACTTCTGTAAAAGTCTACTTTGAAAACTTTTTCCTCGGGCTCACACAAAAAATTTTAAAAAATCTCTTTACTAGTATTTTTTATGATTTTTTGAAAATTGTTTCTTAAAAAAAGTAAGTTAGAAAAAATTAACACTTTAAAAAAGCTATTTTAAGGTGTCTGGTTTTTTTTGTCCGCTACTGTAAATTAAAATTGAATGCAAAATGATTTTAAAAACTAAAACACGATTAAAATTGCATTCTGCTTTGTAATCGGATAAGTTTTAGCCAAGTTATGAAGGCTAAAATTTATCTAATTTTTGACTTTGCAAGTAAAACTTATGCATTTATTTTGTACTTCAAATAAGTCTTTCTTCTTTTTTTTTAATTGTAGATATTATTTGGAAATATAACGACAACTCGATTCGATTTCGATACTAAACTCGATTCCCTGTTTGAATTTACATGACTAGTTCATACCTTTCACCCAATTGATTGCAGACGGCACTCCAGCGCGTATTCAGACGCTCCACATTCGAGTGTAGACGCTTGAGATCGCCCAACACCTTGGTGGGCACGCCCATGCGTCCCAGTTGATCGGCGGCATCGTTCATCTTGTCCATTTGCGGCTGTTGCTGTGTGATGATGTCCTGCATGTGCGTTAATTGCTTGAACACATGCTGCAGACCCTCGGCTGTCGAAGGCAGATCCTGATGCTTGGCCAGCTCGTTCTCCAGCTCGGAGATGACATGCTCGTTGTCCTCGAGGCCAGCCAGTGAGGCTTCGAGCAGCTTCAAGCGATCCTTGTGCAGGCCACTCTGCGTATTCAGCTCCTTCCACAGCTCCATCAGATTATCCAGCGATTTCTTGAGTACTGGCGTCTTTAGTGCAATTGTACGGAAGGTTTCCTGCAAATGCTTCAACTCCGGCTCGAGCAGCTGTAGACGACGCTCATAATCTGCATGAATCTCGAGCACATGCTCCAGCGAGTCCAAATCACGCGGCAATGGCGCCAATATAATCTGATCCAGCTCTCTGGCCATATCCTCCAGTTTACTCTTGATCGCAATGCATTCCTCGGTAAAGATGCGACTCGCCTGTTTGCTTTCCTCTGTGAAAGAAGAGAATAAAGTGTTAATTTGGATTTAAATTAGTTAGATGGAAGGAAACGAAAGGATCTCTACCGCGTGTCTTGGCACCCGCGAATAGCTTTTTCATTTTCTTGTTTTTTTTTTGTGTAGTTCTGTTGCGTTTGAATTTAGACTTGAGACTAAGTTGATCTTCCTGGTCGGAGCAACGCGAGTGATTATTAAATTCAATTCAATTAAAGAGCTTAATTGGCTGACAGCTGGCCAAAGGCCGCCAATTGAATCGCGACCAAATCAACGCCTACGTCTGTGCTAACCATGATTATGGGTTGGTTATATTCTCCTCACCCACACACACACACACACACACTCACCTTCGGCTCGGGCGCGCTTCTCAAACTCATCGAACAATCGATTGACCTCGTCCATTTCACGGCGCAGTCGCCGCAGTTGCGGATCATTCGGATCGCCCTCGCTCAGCAATTTATCCGCATCATCGTTCAAGGCACGCCGAATTGCCGTACGCTGTTCGGGTCCCATGGCCAGGAACTGATCGAAATCCCAGCCCTTGACGACACGTATTGTGGCAAATATCATATTCTGACGCAGACGCAGATGCTTCTTCTGCCACAAGGCGACGGAGCGATCGAACAAACGCTTCAGACGCTCAGCGGCATCGATGGCCTCCTGATCTGGAGGCGGCAACAGAAGACAGGCACCGGGTATGGAGCCCTCCTGACCCTTGGCAGTGCGTACACGCCACTTGACGCGACCCGAATTGTCCAGCAGTGTGACCGTTTCACCCTTTTCGATCTGCAGTTGACCCTGTTGCTTGTAGGCGCAAATTGCCTGCACGGGACCCTGACGATTAACCGGCTGACGGCGTTTGTTCAACGGCACGATGGTCTGGGCACGACGCTGCAGCGTGGCAACGGTTTCACCAAACGCATTGAGCTCCTCCCGCAGATCCTGCATGCCACGCAACAATGCCTCGCCCTGATCCAAACCAAAGTCGGACTGCGAGTACTTGCTATTGAGTATTTCGTCGCGTTTCGTTAGCCACTGCTCGGCATCCTTGATCTCGGCAAAGAACTGATGATATTCCGTTGCATGCTTCAGATGCACCTCCAGGCAGAGCGTCAGCTGCAAAAGCCACGCCCATTGTTGCTGTAAGGCCGTCAGATGGGCCTCAATACACTTGGAGGCCGGATGCTGTTGATTGAGCAATGCCTCTCCACGATCCAGAATCGTTGCAAAATGCATCTCACGCTTTTCCAGCTCGGACATAAGGTTCTATAAATGGGGAGAGTATTATGAGTGGGATTTATCTTTAAAATTTGGCAAGCATAGAGTGCACTTGGCTAGAAGCTTTAATTTGAATGTTGTTCACCAATTATTTTATGGTAGGGAACTTTTTAGTTACCAATCTTACCTCGTCGCCATTACCAAATGCACGCTTGGAATTAAATGAAGCACAACACAATTCACATATATGAAAACTAGCACTAAATCTCTAGATATCTAAAAACAAAGACTTACCTCATAGTATCTGTGCACAGAGGGCAGATCGAGTTGTTTGTCCGCCCAGTCACGTGTAATTTCCACCTGCTCCTTCTCGTTGAGCCACTGAAGTTCGTCGGAGGCGTGCTTCAAGAAGTGTTGCAACGAATCCAAATCGGATAGACGCTTCGTCGAGGTGCTAAGCAACTCGGCATAGACCTTTTGCAATTGATTGAGTCGCTGCTGATACAGGCTCAGTTCATCGCCAGAGAACTTGGTCTGTTGACGCTCGTCGTTGAGTATTTTGGAATGGAACTGATCGATGATCTTATGCTCATGCTGCTGACGATCCAGCTCCTCCTTGACCGATGGCAGATCACTGCCATAGTCTGCGGCAAGCAATTGTTTCTGCAATAAACATAATATATTTTAATCAATTTCATAAATTAACATTAACTACTATTATTAGCTATCATCCTACTAAATCGTAAGAAAATCGGACAAATAGAAAGGTGGTAATGGCTGATTTAAGTTATTAAGCAATATGAGTGCCTAAAAGTATGCAATAAAAATATGTTATTTGTATTTAAAAAAGTGACGGGTATTCTATAGTGGGAAGCCCGACTATAGCCCATCCCGTTTGTTTTAAAATCAAAATTTGCTAATTTTTATTTCTAGATTATAATATTTTCAATTTCCTAACATTTTTAAATTTTTACAATTTAAAAAATTAATATAAAAATGATTTTTCAAGCTTACCAATTTGTTCTGACACCATTCGATGTGCTCCTGCAGATCACGGAAATGGGGATTGGTATCGATCTGTCGGGATTCGACCACCATGCGCGTTTGACGCGTCACAGTCGTCTCGTGGACGGGAAACTTTAAACCGGACAGTTTCTGTACCAGGTTCGTGTGGAAATTGGTGCGCAATTGAGCCCAGCGTTGATGCAATTTGTTGACCTTCTTGTGCAGCTCGCTCGCATGGGGATAGCGTCCCTCGTTGAGCACATGGCAGTCCTGGTTCATATCCTGTATTGGCTCCTCCAGATGCCTGATCTCTGTTTCGAGAGCCTCCACAATGCTCTTGGCATCCACAGGATGCAGCCGCTCAATGCGACGACCCTCCTCACTGATGCGTGTCTCCAGATCCGTCAACTTATGATCGACATGCTTAATCTCACGCTGCACTTTATCAGCCAGACGCTGCAAACGCTCCAAACGTTCGATCTCCTGCTGCAGAATAACCTCGCGATCTTGCAGTGCCGTGTTCATGCGGTACCAGGCCTTCTCAATGGCATCTGGTCGCAGATCGGCCTCCACATCAACCTCCCCAACCGTTTCAAAGTAACGCTCCAGCTCCTTGTAGATCTGAATCAGCTTGGACTTCTCCCGCTTGCGTGCGCTAACTTCCTCGCTGCGGAAACGCTGAAGATCGCTCAGCAGACGCTTCATCTCGATCAATGTGGGCGGGAAGGAACGCTCCTGCAGATAGGCTGTCTTCTCGCGGCACCAATAGATGAACTGTTGTGCCAAATCGCGATATTCATGAACGCGACGTTGTGACTCCATGTCAAACAATGGATGAATCGATGGTGGCTCCGGGAACACATCGTACAGCGATGAAATGTACGTGATCAGTGATTTCTCATCCGGCTCATTGGTATCCACATCTGTAGAAAACGTAACGTAAGTAAATTTCAATTCATTAATTTGACATCATGTTATTCACTCACCCTCTGGATCCAATAGACGTGTTACTCCATACTCCTTCTCCACAATATGGAATGCCGTCTCGAGGCGATCACGCGGCCGATCGTTCCTTGCCTTTCGCCAGTCAAGCAAGTCCGGTCGGTTGCGATGCACCAAAGCCGAGAAGGCCAAACCATCGCGCCACGATGACGTAAAGTCATTGACACGCACGCCCGGATACCGAGCTGTCGAGCGGCGTGCCCAGCGCAGCAGAGCCTCGCGAGCAGATACGTTGTCCTCTTTGCCCACAACAATATCGGAGATCTAGATAAGCAGAAACAAAATAGTTATTATTAGGAAAATTCTTGGTAATTATTATAGTATTATCGGTTAGCTTTAGCTAAAGTAAATGGAGCAAGTTCGCTTTTACGGTTGATTCGCATGGAAAAATCTTTTGTTTTTAATTTATATCTGAATTTTCTTAGATTTCCTCTATTACATACTGAACCCTTAAATAAAAAAATAAGCAAAGAACGTAAAGCAGCTCAAACAACTTCAGAATCGAGTTTTCCATAAAATACTTGTATATCCATTGATACCTCTCCTCATAACCAATAAATAATTAAAACATTATATTTTTGACATGACGGTAAATTATACTTAAAAACCCATGATTGGGTACAAATGAGGGGATAGCTAACTTTTATGTATAACAGCTGTTTTTAAATAGCAGAGTGGGATTCAAACTTTTTTTTATCAAAATGAAAGACCTGCAATTTATATCGTCATTCCAAAAAACTTTTCAACATTGTCACATTTTTCTATCCAATTTTCAAAACGTTTCAGTTGTTGCCTTTACAAAGTATTTCCAAATAATTTACATTTGTAATAGGGGAAATATGTTTTAGTAAATTTATGTAAATAGAGTTGTTATTATGAAATAGATATATCTAAAAGATACTTTCTTCAAAATATTTAAATTTCATTTCCCTCTTATCCCTTCTGTAATTAATATACGCGTAAGGTTTTTGTATGGTAGAAACATTCTCTTATATCTTTTTAAATACCACTCCATGCTCTCTTATCCCTTATCGCAGTTCCCATTTCATTCCCCACACTGCTTTACCTCTCTGCGCATCGTGCTCGACTCTATGGCCGGCGGCAGGGCGCGTCTTGGATACTCCAGCTCCGAGCTGCGTATCATCTTGGCGGGCGGCAAGAGATCCTCAGCCGGCTGCTGATTCTCCTCGGCGCGACTCAACGTGGTCACCTTGCGCACAATGTGCGTGGTCACACGCCGATGGCCATTGGGCGCCCGTTGCGATGTCTTTGTGCTCTCCACACTCGAGCCGAGCACCTCGGTGGAGATGCGCTTGTTGCGCGTCACCTGCTGATAGGAGGAGGAGGCAACCGGAGGCCCACTGCCACTTGAGGGCACCAAAGCGCGACTGTTATCCGATGGCCGTCTGCCCACATCCCCGATGGCATCCTGGAACGTCACAGTTCGCTCAAAGTTGGTGCGCTCGTGTGGAACGCTACCGTGCGGCGCCACGCCCGGATAATCCGTGATGACAGCCTCCACGGTTCGTTCCCGTTTCGTTTCGTGGCGATAGCGCAGACTCGAATCATCGATATTGGTCGTTATCGCCGGTCCACGGGAGGTGTGCACCACCTCACTCCCACTGCTGACATAGGGCTGTCCACCATTTGTCTGGCGCACGAGCTGCTGCGTGCGCTTCAGTGTCGACTGGGAGCTGGTGCTGGAGTGCATCCTTTCAATATGGCAGCCAGCTTTGATCTATCGTTATCGTTGATTTCTGTTGATTTTATCGTTTCGTTTTCACTTTGTTTCGCGTTTGTTTCGTTGTTTTTCGTTTCGTTGTCTTTTATTCTCTCTCTCTCACTCTCTTTCTCTTCTTTGCGCGCTTTTCGTAATTTTGCTATTTTTGTGCGTGATTTCAAAATAAATTTAATTGTTTGTAAACCAGCGACGCCACCGCACCACTTTTCGTGTTCACAGACAATTCGAGTTCGAGTTGCCGGCACCGCAATTTGCGTTTAGTTTAATTAAGTCAAAAGCCGGCCCCAAACACCGGCAGCAGCAGCAGCACTACCGGATGTCTTGTTCTGTCTGCCTGTTTGCCCTAGACACTGCCCCTCAACAGAAAAAGGCACCCACAGAACAGAGGGGGGTCGCATTGTTGTTGTTGTTGTTGTTGATGATGAGCGAATTATTTATATGTTGTACGTACACATAATTATCCATTCAACCAACCAGCCTAACTGTCCAGCTGTCTTTCCCAACTTTTTAATACCCTAACAAATGTTGCTTTTATATTGTAAAGAATTCAAGAGCATTTCCTAAGGAACTGATAAACTTATTCTATTGCAGAAGACGCAGGGGAAAAGTTTATCAACGATATCTGAATAATTTAACTACCATATCAATCTTTTTTTTTTCACAAAGATAGATTTTCAATAAAAAATAATTGTTTAAATAGCTGAATAATTTTTCTTTAGAATAAAAAAAAGAATTGTTTAAAAAAATTCAATCATAGATCATGTGAAAACTAAATTATTTTATCTCAAGCTTTGATACTAAAATTCTAAGCCGCAATCCCATAGCTTTTTAAAAAACAAATTAAAGCCCCCATATAGCACCACTATAAATCATATATGCCATTAAACTACTTAGATAGCGTATTTAGTATTCGTCACGCCAAATTAACTATTTTTTTCTCTCTTTTTGCAACAACAAAATAAGAAAAAAAACAAGCATAACTAAAAGTTCATGTGCACGGCCCAACATCGCCATGGGGCTTAAACCACAACAGGAACAACAACAACAAAAATAACAACAAAGCTAATTGTAGTTTCAGCTAATTTTTTTGCATGGGAACATTGTGGAATGAAACACTGAGTAGACCGTTCCAGAAAGCGCTGACTGTTAGCATGGGCATAGTTTAGTTAAATTTATACTTTTACATATTATATATTTGTTTTTCATTTATTTATTATTATTTTTTATTATTTTAGACGCTTTTTATTATAATTTAACTATTTATTTCAATTTAATTTGTTTACTTATTTATTACGTTTTTTTTTACAATTTTATTCATTTATTTATCTCAACGCTTTGCTTGGCATGATAACAAGTCAACAACAGATTCATAAATACTTTTTATGACTTCAAGACCAAACACACCAACAACAACAACAACAACAACAATTGTTATAATAACAAATAACAACAACAACAAGTAAAGTAAAGTGGTTTAAAAGCGGGCATGGCCAAAATGTGCGCCCACCCGAAAAGCATATGGTATCATTGAAAGGTGACGCCTGCGCAGCACCAGATGCGTGACATGGCGGTCACCAGATCCTCCACACACAGCCAAAACAACAACTTCAAGCAACAAGAACAACAACAACACACGCAAAAAATGCTAATTGCAACATTACTGAAAATCTAAAAACAACAAAAACAAATGCCGACTTGGCTGAAAGACTTGGCTTTAAGTGTCTGCGGAGGCGACACTAAGAGGCGTTAATGGCTTGACATTTTGAATGGCTTTGAAGCGAGCACAGCAGCACCACAGCACCAGCATCACCAGCACCAGCATCACCATCACCAGCAGCATCTGGCAATTCTGGCTGTTGCCTATTTCGGTGGCTGTGGCTACTGTTTCAAGTCGACGACATCTTTAAGCGTTTGCTTTTGAGTTAAATCTATTTACCCAATTTGCATTGTTTCGACATTTTGCTTTATAGATTTTGACACATAAATTTAAATTTATAATGCACAACAAAAGTGGGCTAAAAAAAAGTAACTCTGACAACTGAAAATATGATAATACATTTTTCGCAATATTTTTTTGTAGGTTATTTGTTGCAGGCGCTGAACCAGAACTCACAAGAGACCAGAGCGAAATTGCTGCACAGTGAGAAAAAATGGACATACTATCGAAAATTTATTTAAAAAAACGAAAACTGAAAAATTAACAATTATCATTTATGGAAAATCTCTTTAATATTAAACTCCTAACTATTTCTTGTAGATACTTCTCAGTAAAAAAATCAAAATATTTTTATAATTATATCTTAAAAATGGGTAAACAATCAAGAAGTTGTATTGTAAAAGTATCTTTTCAATTTCTAAAAAATCTGATTACAATTCAATTAAAGTTCCACACTCTCAGTGTACGTATAACAGAAAAAATAGGAATCATATGGCTGAGCACGTCATTATTACATCAAGATTTTATTGCATTTGTTGGCCAAACAAACACACTCTACACACACACACACACACACAAACGCAGCACGCTAAACAAACTTGAGAGTCGTTTAAATGAACTCGTCATAAAAAATTAATTGAAACAAAATTGAGTTCAATTGCAGCAGCAACAACAGCGTCTTTTGAGATTGAAATCAATTGATATAAGGCGGCATTTAATAAATCAAATTTAACGATTGCAAGCGCATTAAGAGACTATTGATGAGACAGCCGGAGGAGTCTATTGAGGCAGATTGAAAGATATAAATCTCAAATTGAAATTGTGATGATCAGAGTGCGTCTGGTTTCAATTCGGTGTGACATCATGCCAAAAGAGTTTGTTGTTTATGTCTTTCATTTCACATTTCACTTGTAACACTTTTGTTTGTCACATTTTTTTCCATTTGGAAAATGCGTTATAAAGGGTTTTCCTTTCTTACATTAAACAATGCACACGCGACAGTTTAAGCTTCCGAGTCTATTTACAAATAAATATATACGTCTTGTTACATTTACATATGTGTATCTTTCTGTGCATTAATAAGATACATGCGACGGGGGGCACTAACAACAAATGTGTGCGGCGATTCGACAACGACTAAACGCGATCGGGCCAAGTTAAAACGCTTAAAGTGTTGGCACTGGCCAGGTGTTGTTACGTCGCTGTCGACGTCGACGTCGCTGTTAGCGTCGCGAGAATAGAAACAGAAACAGAAACTGAAACAATTTGGAATTGGCACATAATACATATGCCCGGCGTTGGCGTTCCAAAAGCGAAGCTCAAAATTATATATACACATATATTTTGGAATTGAAATCGCGATCGTGCTGACAGCAGCTGTGCGTGTGCACATGTGTGTGTGTGTGTGTGTGTGTGTGTGACGTCGCTGTCAACGTCGCTGCCAGCAGGCAACCCCGTTATGGCTTGCTGACTTCAAGCTCGACGCTCTCCTACATACTACATGACGTACATTTGCTCGACAGGTAATAACAACAACAACACCTGTGTGTGTGTGTGTGTGCGAATGTGTGTGTGTGGTAGCCGTGGCAACCAACGCCTACGCCAACGCAGCAAACGCAAGAACCACACAACAAGTACAACAACTGCCAACGCAGAACAGCAACAACAACAACCACAGGCTCACAAAGTGAAGGTTACAAGAAAAAAAACAAAAGCAACAACAATAACCAAGTTAGAATGCTCTAATGAAAAGTGCGCGACATGTAGATACTCTGTAATCAGACGCGCAACAAATTTCATTTAACAAGAAAAAATTAACAGAAAACTATTCTCAGAATCAGTTTTAAAATTCCAATTTTAATACAAAAATTCAGATATAATTGTCAAAAAAAATAATACATATCAATTTATAAGTCAAATAACAATAACTCAGCATTTAAATAGATAAATAAGCCGTTGTACTAAATTTACAAATTAAGAAACAAATGATCTTAAAGCTTCAACTGCAAATACATTTCAAGCTGTTAACTGATCTTTAGAAGATTTCAGATTTCATTGTTCATATGAATTATCAGAGTAATACTCTGAGAGTATACATTTTTTTTTGATCCGATCTTAAATTTTTTAAATCTTTTAAAAATATACTACTTTATTTATTAATCTGATTTTATTAAAAAAATTCTTCGATATTGACTACCTTTATTGATGGCAAATAAATATAGTTACAGGGTATCTATAAACACAGTATTACACAATGCCTGTGGAGCTTTAACTTCAAAGTTCTCGTTCTCACTGTTGTTTTTGTCGTTTGTTGTGGTAGCCAAAGATTTGCCATGTTTTCTGCGGTGGTTTTTGGCTTCTCTTCACCTCCAAAAGCAAAAGCTGCGTCATCGTGTCAGTCAGGTAGTCAGTCAGTTAGTCAGGTTTATAAGTACTTTGTTACCAGAAATAGACAACAAACCGAAAGATAGACAAAAGCCAAAGCCATAGAATGGTCATAATAACAATAAGAAGAATGCCAAAAAGACAAAACTCCGGCGAAACCAGATAGAACGACAAGTTGAGTTGACAAAGATTTGGTCAGAGACGACTCGTCGCACAGTGGGTCAAGTTGGCTGTAATCGGAAACCATCTGGAAACAACAACTAATTACAATACTCTTTCACATCAGTTGGCTGCTGACCCCATGACATTTCCCCCACATCTTTTCTGGGATCTTTTTGGCCACAGCAATTCGCCCAAAACCTAAATTAAGCAAAGCAATTTGAATTTAAAACTCATAACACATCACGACAAAGTCATTACACAGCTGGTCAGGTTGCCTAGATAAACCAAATCCATGAGCTGACCCCAAAAGAAGACTGAGAAAGGGAGATAAAAGAAAAGAGACCGCAACAAATTTACAGCTTACACAAGAAACTTAGACACAAAACGCTGGGAAATGACGATGAAACCCAACGAAATGGCAAACAAAAAACATAATGAAAATACCACTTGGACCAACTAATTTCGATGTTCATTCTTGAAGGCCAGTATTAAAAAATGTACTAAATATAAGCATCCAAAATGGCAAAAAAAAAAAAAAAACACCTGAAAGTGCTCTATAAATGCCTTAACTTAATTGAAACATATTTAAAAGAGTTTTAACTGCATTAAAATTTAACAAAAAAGCTTGAAATATTTAAGACTAAAGACAAAAATCAGTACATGAAATATAAGTTAGTAAAATTGTGCTAAGAACGTATATAATTTGTACTTATATCTTTTTCACCTGGCAATCAAAGTGTAACAAAGCTTAAGCTGTCTAATTTATTTAAATTTAATTTAAGGCAATAACAAACTAATAAAAAACATTAAAAATCAACTAATGTGTCTATTTAAGCATGTTAAAACAAGCCCAGACTCATGTTATATGTATATTTTTTATTAAAAAAGCTAAACAAAGCAATAAATGTACTTAAGAAATGTTTGATGTCACTTTCAAAACGATCTAAAGTGTGCTAAGAAATGTTTAAGGCATCTGACAATTAAAATGCATTCAAGGCATATTTTAATAATTTTTCGATCTAAAATGGTAACACAAACTGTCACCGCAATGCTTTAAATGGGATCTAGAAAGTGTAATTGATGCGAGTGGGTGTTGAGATCTATATAAATGTTGCACTTACTAACAATACGAAACGAGGAAATGCCGTAACGCTGGATTAATATACAAACACACACACAGACACACACATACAAGAGTAAGTACAGTTCGATATGAGGGGGAGCGACATACGTGTCCCCAGCATGGGCTAATTAGCATGTTACATGCTGGCCAACCAACCAGCGTTGCCCTACATGGCTAAAAGGCAGTTACTACAGCTGTTCCGAGACACGAGTACTCAAATTCGAGCTCGTACTCGTACCTACCTTTGTATGTACTGCGCATATGCTAAAGTACTCGAACGAGTACTCGTATGAATATGAGTTCGAGTACGTTTATTCATATATGTACACATGTATGTACATATAACTGTCTAATAAATACATTTGCCGTTTCATTCACAGTAAACAGACACTTGTAATAGATTCTACACTTCGAAAATTGTTAATCAAAATATTAATTAAAAAAAAAAAAAAAAACCAATTTTTTTGAGTACGTAAAATATTAAAATTACATCCTATTAAATCACAACAACATCGGATAAATAAAAATATGGTAATGTCTGATTTAAGTTTTTAAACAATGTAAGTGCCTAAGAGTATGCAATACAAATATTTTATATGTATTTAAATAGTCGGGAGCTGGACAAGTATTACATTTACTTAAGTATTTTCTTCAATTCCAGATCTTAACTTTTTTTAATGCTTTTCATTATTTTGGGTATCCATTTTTCTCTCAGTGTTACAACTTTGGGGGCGTCATTGCTCGGCTGCTATTTGCTACCAATAGAACTGCAAATCTAATTAGCCACTGCAACCGAGAGGAGGTTACAGAGTTGTCAGCATGCATGGGCAGGGAAAAAGGGGAGGTCGGTAGGTCAACTTAACCAGGCTAACACAGACTTATTAATACTAATATGATGCAAGCGTGTAAACAAATTGTGCATTATCTATGTAATTTGTGGTAATTTGAGAAGCGTATTTGCACTTGAAACGTCTTGTTTGTGGTGGGTAAACAAAATGCAACCACCAAAGTGTCGGGGAAAAGTGCGTTGAACAGTAGCGATGAATGTAAATGGAAATTTGAATGCGAATGCAATTAGACCCATCACAATTACAGTCCTAAACACTTGTCTATCCATATTGTAATTGATATCAAACAAATCTGTTGTGATCATCGTTTACTTAGTGAGCAACAGTATTGACAAGAAATTATAAAAAAGGGGACAAAAGAAGAGAGAGGAGTCAGAATAAAAGCACACTTAAGATTTACTTAAATGCAATTTTTTAGAAAAGAAAAAAAAAAAAACAATGGCTGTCTGTTAGAAATTGTTAAAAAAGTTTAAGCTCAGACTTGTTTGAACTATGACAAAAAACAGCTGTTTGAATAGTATTCGCATTATTCAATTCAAGTTATGTGTGTTTTTGGGTGTGGGCACGTCATTCAGAACACCAAATGGGTAACATTCCTGACTGCTTTTACTGTCCGAAGCGAGAGAGCGTGTGGGCATCATCAGCAATTATATATAGATAATAAATTATTTACTTAGAACTGAGGAGACTGAGACAGTCTGTTTATTTTTTTCGTGTTGTAATCTCAGTTACGTACTTGAACTGTTTGTTTGTACGAGTGTCGGACTCTATTCATTTAATTCATTCATATTAATTATATGTGAATTGAAACACGTTCGGGCCGCGTGTAAATAAGTACTCAAACGAATTGATCTTTGCTTATATGGATAGATTTAGCATTTGCATACGAAAATGCGGAATTTTGTTTTTTGCGTGGTTGCGCCTTGCTGTCTAGTGAATGACTGAATGATCAAATGAACGAATGTACCAACCTGTTTGCAGGCATTCACACCATATTTGTGCATAAAGCTGGCATTCGATTTATTAATGAACAGCGAAACATTCAACATATTATGACTATGTTTAAACTGTTCAAGATATAGATATAGATATATCAACATATCGATTTTGATTTTGAGCTGCTGCCCACGCAAACAATAACAAATTTAGTCATTAATTACATCATTTTGGACAAATAAGTGCATTTCTCTTTCAAGTTCTGTATGATGCTAACAAGTTCGTTGCTTGCGTTGAAGTCTTTCGTTTTGTTTCATGCTACGTGACATTTTATTTTAACGAGGCGGGTACCTTTAAAAACTGTGCTGATGTCATAAACAGGGCATTCTTTTTTTTCAAATTTTTCTTTTATTTTGTTATTCAGAAATGATTCTCAACCTTTTGTTTTAGTTTCAACTGAATTAAAGGCTACTGTGTGCAACAGTCGCTGACTTTATTGTAACAGATAGATAATAAATCAAAATGCCAAATGGTTTTCATATTCAAACGATGACGTGAGAATCGTATCTATGTACTCGTATATCTGTATATGTTTCGAGATGTAGCTATGCATTTCACAGATACTTTCTTTAACGCCTGGGCGCCTTAGCTAAATATTATCTGTTATTTGTATGTTTTTGTCTTTTTTTTTGTTATGGTAATCTGCCGAAATATAGCTGCCGCATCTGTGTATCCGTCGGATACACATAGAAAAAGCACCTGAGCTGCCCAACTGGCCAAAACGAGCAGTGAATAATGAGCAAATTGCTTGGAAAATTAGCCGCAACTTAAAATGAAAACGTTTGTCAGCGTAATTCGACACAGATTTCACAGATTTCTTACTAAAGCCTCTGGCTAGCAATATTTTAATACCCTGTAAACTTGTAAGTGTATAAAAATGAGTACTACTCTTTCTACTTAATCATATAAGAAATGTTTAATCAAGCAGTCAAACAACTAATTAATGGCAAGATTTATTTAATACTCTTTGAAAATCTAACTAACAAAATATTGATTTGAAATGCATCTCATTTAAATCTCAGCACATTCTTAGCATTTTCTAAGTCATCTTACAAACGTTGAATAATAAAAATTACAAAGTATCTTCAAGTCATTCATTCTCCATTTTAGCGGTTTAAGCCATAAATTATAATATTAATTTTGTGATTTTTTTTTAGTTTCAGATTTTCTTGCTTAAATTAAACAATTGAGCGAGCAGCTTAACAACAACCAAAGTATTTCCAGCTGACGGAAGTGAGCAAACACTAAAAGTCAAGGCGAAAGCAGCTGTCAGAACTTGGCAACTCATAGACTTGGATATTCATTGGAGTCAACTTCAGCCCCTTCACCCCACTGAGAAATCACAGTCTTACGAAGTGGGTGTTTCATAGATCATAGAGATTAGCTTGTGCTCTACGGCACAATTTATAACTTAATTATAGCTAAGCAGCGTTACAAAATGCCTCTGGGGCTGCTGGCAAATTGTTGGCAATTTATTGGCTTTGCCTCCGATTGGAAATTAAGTATTTTATGTGATTTGCACATTGACCTACAAAAAGCGGCGCTATTTAATTGAATTAAATACACACACAAAGAGCGATTGTCATATTGACCATACAAATAGGTATTATGTCATAATCCAAATGAATTCAAAAGATTTTTAAATTCTTTTCGAATTATGCAAAGCAGAAGAGCAGACGACAATGTGACTTAAATGATTGTTTGCAATAATCGTGAGCTGCATTAAAAAAGTAAAAGCAACTTAAATCTCATGATAGTATTTGGTTTTTTCTGTGTAACAAATTTAATAATTCCAAGTCAATGAAGAGTTCAAAGTTAGAAGAGCTCAAAGATACATATTATCAATTGAAGTATAAGTTATACATTTCATTTTCTGAGATAAAAACTAAAAAAGAATCCCCATTTCCAATATTCTCAACACACATTAAATATGATAAAGTCTTGTTGTTTTCAAGTTATTTAAAGTTAATTTACAGGGTCACATCGATTTGATGATACCCTTTCTGAATTTTGTAAAAAGCCATTTTTGGGACTGTAGGGTATAATAAGCATAAATAACAAGCAGAAATATCCTTTTAAGTCGCGCTCACAAATTTGCATTGCGTACAAAAATGAGCATATGACATCAGACAACAACTCAGATTCAGATACAAAGATACAGATACAGTCAGACAGCGACACCCGCAACTGTAGCCGCAATATACATAAATCCTTGGAATCAAACAATTGTCAAGACGGGAGACAGAGACAGAGACGGAGACAAAGAGGAGAATGAAGATGGAGACAGAAAGAAATAATAAATAACATAAACAGTAAATGACGCGCGATTGAGTTTCACATTTGCCAAGTGATTTACAATTCGTTTTGCCTCAATTGAATCAGCGGCAGTTATTGTTGTTGCTGTTTGTTGCTGCTGTTGTTGTTGTTGGTGCCTCATGGTCGCTGCCACCGCGGCTGACTGACTGGCAGCATCATTGAGCATTTATGCGCGCCATCGATCAAGTTGAGCCGCCTCTGAATGCAATTGCAACTGCAACAGCAACAGCAACATGCGGCATGCGCCGTCACAAATTACGAAATACCCGAGTTTTAAATTGCATCTAGTTTGTTGTTGCAGTTGTTGACACACATATTGACTTAAAGCCAGACTTGGAGACGGAAATGTGCCCATTGACCGGCCAAACGATCGATCGATGACTAAGCGCCTCTGCTGTGATCTGAGTGTGATTTCCAGTTTACTTTTTAGTTGCGATAACTAAACAGGAATTGCGGTTCATTAAAAAAAAGGTTTTTAGATAAGAGTTAAATGAAAACTGGTATCAATATTATTCACCTGACAAGCGGCAGTTGCTAAAAACCTGACTTAACCCATTAACGGCTAATGGGTATTTAAATACCCAAAAAAGTATTGACACTTTAAAAATTCTAGCTCGGGGCATGTGAGAGATATCGAGGCAAAATTTATTTCATAGTAAAGAGAAATAATAAAAATATAAGTATAAAATTTGAACAGTTTAGTTATCCTTGTTATACTTGTAGTTTTTTACAGGTGAATATCTAGCTATTTTTCTGCATACAAAATGTTATCGAAAATAGCTAAAAATGTATGGAAATCGAAAAAATTAAATTTAAAGATAAAAATTTTTTTTTTGTTTCTTTCAACTTCTATGGTCTTCTAGGCACAAATTTCCAAATTTCGTCAAAATCGTACCAGCCGATCTATGGGCAGCCATTAATGGGTTAAATCAACGCAAGATTATGGGAACTATTTATAGAAAGAATTTAAAGTTTTTGGTGAAGTTTAATTAAAAGCAAAAACATAATTATCACTTTAAAAAGTAAAAGAAAAGACACATTTGAATAAAAGTGAGTTATATGCATAAAATTAGTTATTTTCCTTGCACCTAATATATTAAAACACAAAATAGTATTAAAATAATAAGAGCTACAATAATTTTTGGACTTGAGGTAAAGCAAAGTTTAGAAATATTACAGTCTGGAAAAAAAACGTGGAATTTCTAAGAAAAGAAGGTTAAAAGCTTTAAGTAGCTTATAATAAAGGAAAAAAAAGACAAATCTTTTTAAAAGCGTTTAGAACAAGTAAGATTAATCTAATGAAAGGAGATGTCCTGTAAACCAATTCGAGTAAACCAATTAGTTTAAACTTTACACAATTCAATTGTATCCTTAGCAAGTTCAGATACATGTATCCCGATAAATACGTTCATTCGCACAATTCAATTGAGTTGAGTTGAGCTTTGACTGTGTAGGTGGGCCAACAGTGGCCAAGTGGATGGTTGATCTGTGGCGGCCTTGCTAACAAAAACAAAAGCAACAACATCGACAGCAACAAGTTGACGAACTGTAGCAGCAACCACTTGGACTTGGTTATGTGTGTCAGACAACGAAGCGCTGAGTTAAGCTGAATGCTGCTTATTGCTGCTGTTGGTGGCGGTGGCCAAGAAGAAGAGAAGGTAAACTGGCTGCCTTAAAAGGCAGCGCCGCATTCGCCAAAATAAGTCAACAGATCTGAGAGAGCTGTAAAAATAGCAGCTGCTCTGCTGGGTAGGAGTAGAGCTTATAACAACAAAAAACATTAACACACACTCAATAAAACTAATAAGTGTGTGTGCGTGTGTGTGGGCTGAGCTGAGTTAAAGCCAATCTCTGTTGCAGTTGTCTCAATGAATCGATGGCGAAACTATAACAAAAAAACTATGTATACACACAGCTCACAAGACGCCCAAATGAAAACGAATTTGTTGAAAGCAGAAATAAAATAAAATAAATAAAAATTGTTTACGATCTCACGAATTGGGCGGCCAATTTGAGGGTCACCTTCAAGCGATCAAACTGTTCGCCCAATTATTATAGTGTGGGCGCCGCCCGATGACTTTGAAACTGTAACCATGTTGGGCAACATTTGTGTAAGCTGCCCACAGTTATCTAATATTTGCTCCAATTTAACTAAACAGTTGTAAATCATAGAACAAGTATACAAAAAAAAGAAAAAAAAAAAAAGGGAACGAGTAATCAAAGTAACGAGTAACTTGATAACTTTTATATGAAACTGTGGCTTCAATTAAACTTACTTGTGACGAGTAAGCAATCTAACGAGAAAACGAAGGTAAAAACTAGAGAACGAGTAATCGAAGAAACGAGAAAATTGTGAAACGAGTAGCGAATAGTAAATAGTAAAATAGTAACTGCTGCTTGTAACGATCAAGCAATGAATCGAGTAAAAAGATTAGCTAGAAACTGTATAGAACGAGTAAACAAGATGGTCATCTTGTAACGAGAAGGAAGTTAAAACGAGTAAGCAATACCAATAATAATAAAATAAAAAACAGAGTACAAGTAACAAAAACTTTTCTTTCCTTACCCTCTTCACGAAATAAATTGACTAGTTTACATATAAAAAGTTTGTAAAAATTAACGAGTAAAAAAGTAGCTCATGATTCATGAACATCTGTTTGATTTACACTAACGACAGCTTAAAATATTTCTCTGTCATTTCTTAACAACTTGCTCCATTTACGCTTGAAAATTTAAAAAATAATAATAACGAGTAACCTGTAACTTACCTGGAAATGCAATATAATTGTCCAGATCAGGCCCAACGTTAGCTTGGGATTACCATCCACAATATCCTCGGCGCGTATGTTGACCAATTTAATTTTCTTGTAGCGTAGAAAGTCCAGCGCCATTTGTGCATTCTGCAGCATGTGGAAACGCATTTTACCCTTCTCTCGTGGCTGTCAAAAAGAAACGAGAAATCGTTGAATAAAAAAAGGTGAGCGAGTGTCGATGTTAGTGTCGTGTCAACTTACCAGGTGTTCGCCAGATAGCACCTCCAAGAGTGAAAGCAAATTGTGACCATCGCGTAAATCCTCAAACAAATCAACAACTCGTCGATTGGCCTGCGATAAGTGGAAGTTGCAACAAATTAAATTTCGAGTTTAAAAGGTTAAAGCTAAAGAACTACAGTCATGCAGAAGGTGTTAGGAAATGTTTACAACGTCAAGTGCTATTTTAATTTTAGTGGTCGAGTGCATTTAGTGGAAATAAACAACAACGAAAAGCTAAATAAAAACTTTGTTTTAGTGCTGAAAATGCCTCAAAATATGCAATATTTATGCGTATTTAAAAATTATATAATACAATAAAAAGATAATAAAAAAAACTTTAACAATCTCTCAAAATAATCAGACAAAAGCAACATTTATAATACAATCGAACGCTTGAGCTGAACTTACAGACTGTGAACAACAGGGTATACCATTTGTGGTAACACAAACGTGTAGCATTGTGTAAGTCTGTAAATTGATAGAATTTTTAATGTCGATAAAATGAAAAATTTGCATTATTTGTTAGAATTGGCAAAACTAATACCTTGGCATATTTCCAATGCTGCTTGTAATTAATAGATAAAAGAACAAAATTGAGTTTTGCTTTAAGCTTACGAGTATTTTCAGGGAAAGTTTCGGGTTAAGAGATCCTAAACTCCAAACTTTGTGTAACTAATACAAAGTTCACTATTTTTGCATAACTAACGCACTTGTGATGATGATCATATTATTGACGATGATGATGATGAAGATGTTTTTATCTGTCTCACTTCTTCTTTTTATTTGGTTTTTATTTATTTTCTTTTATGCACTTACCTTTTTCAGATGTTTGTTAACCCATTTTGTGAAAGTCTTCTTTTGAATGGCATCGCGTTCGTCTGTGGAAATGTGAAACGAGAAAGGTTTGTACATTAATATCTAAGCCATTGTAATACCAATTTGTCGGTTAAGATCGGTTCATGCAACAACAAAACTCATGCCAAGTTTTTTTTTATTATTTTTTGGTTTTGTTCAATAATTCAACGATATTTTGATATGATCTAAACTGCAGGCTGACGACATCATCACAAAATTGCTTAATAATTTATGCTAAATTTAACGCCTACTGTTAAATAAAAATGATCGAAAATCTAGCTATTATAACTAAGTATATTTTATCGCGTAGGCGCTGAATTATGGCCTAAACTTTTAATGAGCTTGTTTTGTACACAATTTTCAATTCAATTCAACTTAATTGACAATTCATTTAACTTGGCTCGTAATTAGCCAGAGTTGTGGTCGATTACTACACGCGTATATACGATAAGTTTATATATATACATATTTATATATATAAATCTCAGGGCCTCAGGCATTGACTTTGTTCATAGTCCGATAAGGCTAACAATCTGATAAGTCGTTGCCGTTGTTTTGCTTTGGCCTATAAATAAGCGCCAAGTTGACCAAGTTGGCCAAAAAGGGACGGCTAGAAAACGATCGCCCCTATCTATAGATAATGACATCAAAATCCCCATTTTAATATTCCCCAAAAATTGAGTTGATAAGTTGTAAACATGTTAAATGATTTTATGTGGGAGTTTAGATTGATCTTAAGTTCAGAATCATAAGAAAAGCATTATCTGGCTATCATCCAACAGACTTTGATCTAATCAATCGATTGTGGGCCTCGACTGGAACAACAAAGCTTTAAGTAATTGAAAACAAAGTTCAGTGCCCAATGACTGATACCAAGTCGAGTGTTAAGGTACACATAAATAGTTGTAAATGAAGTTGAACAGTTAACGGTTAATAAACCCGATAAATTGTAGTGCAGGGTAAATAATAAAGAAATAACAACAAAGCAGAAGCTTAAAAGCAAAACAAAAATGCAAAATATAAAAAGTGAGATATGTGTTTATAAATAAATACAACTCTATAGAGAGAGCTCTAAACAGTCGGTAAGTTTAAGAAGTCGGAGAGAAAACGGGAGAGTGTCTCTCTCTCTCTCTCTCTCATATTTTTCTCTTTCAACTCTTTTCAAGTGTGTGTGTGTGAAGGCTGTTAACTTGTTTTATACCCATTGTTTTGAAGTATTAATTGCATTTGTATTTGTATTAATAATTACTGCTGACTAAAAACAATCGCAGACTAAGCTAAAGTTCGACTTAAATGCAAATGACTCACTCACAAGTTTGCAGAAAAAAATTTATAAATTAATTCCCACTCTTTCCATTCATAAGTATTAAATAGTGTGTTATCAAAGGCAGAATACTATATAGTTATGTTAAAGTTATAACTTATTTTATTGCTTGTACATACATTTATCACACCTCGACTATCTATTCAGTTTTATCACACTCATAAATGTTGGTCTAAATTCATATCTCTCTTCTTAAACATTGTTTTATTGTTTTATAATAAATTTAGGAGCTGCCTTTTTAAAACATTCTAGTTTTGTATCAAATTTCATATCTAGTTTTCTATCGTTTCATATTTCTGTTGCTTTGCGGAATTCAGAAAAAAAAAATTAAATTTGGAGCTGCTTAACAAACTTAAAATCTGCTTAAATCAGATATGAATTTCAATTTCAAAGATCAAAGAAATTAACTGAAAAATTATGTAAGCATATTATTAAATTTTTTTATAGTTAAATCAATTATCATTCTATTTCTTAAAGAAAACAAACAAAATTTACAATTTCAGCGTATAAAAAGCTTGTTGCTTTGACAATATAAAAATAACCAATTCCTTTTAAAAGTTGCTCTATATTTACAGCGTATAACAGATATTAATCCTTTTAACTACCAAATAATATGTATTCTTCCGAACATAATTTTTCTTAAAACACTCCATTTCATAAATCTAATCTCGACAGAGTTTTAACGTTATCAAAATTAAGACTTGAACGACTTTATTGTGTTTTCTATTATGTTTCTTTTTATCATGTTAACTTATTATCATAGCCCACTTTTGCATTACTTTATTTTTACAGGGTACAACGAGTTTATCACTTGCAATCACACACACGCACATGTCAACATATCACATTTATAAATTTATAGGGTTCACTTCAAATTGACAACACAACACAAGAAAAATATAGGTGTACAAATATACGTGTGTGTGCGAGTGTGTGTGTTAGCGTATGAGTGTCTCACACAAACACAACAACACACGCTATCTGCTTTTACTCGTGTTGTTGTTGTTGTTGTTGTTGTGCGGTGTTCGTGAGCGCGTGATGATGTCACGTTCTAAGTTGAATTCGTTTCCACGATTAAATGTTTGTTAACGTATTTTGCTGCTATTAGTACTGTTGTTGTTGTTGTTGTTGTTAACAAAATTTCAGTTGGCGTCTTGAGGCGTATTTGATGTTCGTTAATGTTTATTTTTGCATTCTGATTAGCGCACTTCAATGTCAGCGACAACAACGACAACGACAACTACAACAATTGGTACACTTAGCGAAGGACGTTGCTTGACCACAACAACAACCACAACAACTGCAACAACAACACTAATAAAACCAACAACAATTTGCCAAAGTACTCGTAATTAGATAAGCTTTCTGCAAATATACATAGTTTCTTATGCAATTGCCTATAAATAAAGACTTTACTTTATTGTTTTTGTGTGTTCCGGGACTTAGGGCGAGTTTTGCGATTGATAAAATAACAGAACCATTCAGTCAGAAGTATTTCGAAAAACTCTATATATATTGATGACACTTGATGAGCTCAAAGTTCGCACCAATTTCGTTTTTGAGGTATTTAAAGGCATTTAAGCGCCTACCTCACACAGCCCTCTTCATTTTAACCAATCAACACATTAGCAAAATGGTTCGAAATTCCTAAAGCGTATTATAATAATTTATATTATTTCCATAATTTTTAGACAATACCAAAAAGATTTGTGTCAACCTCAAACAAAAGGCAAATTAATATTAAAAAATCAACATAAAAAGCTCGTAAATGTGTTATTTGTATACCCTGTAACGATCAATAGTCTAGAAATGGGAATGCTTGAAGATTTTATATTTTTGTACAATGTAAATTTTCAATCGTAAAAATTTTAAATGAATTGATTTTGTTATATTGTAGACACCTAATTTATTCCATCTAAATTTATGCGTAAAGTATTACAAGAACTTTACCAAGAAATCTTTTCTACGGTATCTGCTAAATTAGTAAACTTTAACCAGCATTTTTCTTCAAAAATTAGAAAATCATAAACTGGTTTATGTGCACGATATTGAAATATATGTAGATATGAGTATATAATAACACTCGCATGCATATTTCCCAAATGTGTCGAGACGAAATTCGAGGAATTCTGAGCAACCACTAATTTGTCGAGCGATGAGAGTTAATTGCCTCAGATTGTGGATTGGATGACCGACCAACTAACGACGAGCTCGTCACAACCAGTTTTAAATATTTACGCAAAATAAAAGCCAAAAAAATAAAATACTTTTGTGCTGAAGCAACGTTAAATCAATATTGACCAAAAGTTGGTAAACAATATGCGACACAGAAGGGAGACCCCACCTAAGATATGTAGACGATTCAAAGAGCGCAAAAGGTGAAATGTTTACCGTAAATATGGGAGGGTTTCGTTTGGGGTGTCACTCTTGAAGCACTGAATGTCCATCAATTTAAATTTTCATGGTCAGGGTCAGTCAATCAAAGTGCTTTCATAAACAGAAAGGTGTCAAATGGTTTCTTTGCGTGTATTTTGCATATTAATAAGACATTAATTTTGTTGGTTTTTAGCATTCATAAGAAGTCAGCTAACACGACCTTGAACCCTAAACAGATTTTAAAACAACATAGATACCGTATCATAATTATAATTTAGAATTATAAAGCTTATTTTTAATCGAGATTTTGTTTAGCATTTGCAAATGCAAATCATTTCCGCTGGCGGCATTTTCAATGGCGACTTTTGTTAGTTGAAAAAACTGGAAAAGCTGCAAAAGAAGCCAATCGCAAAGAGCAAGCATCGAGTAACGAGTAACAAATAAGTCATTCTGAGTAGCAGACCGAGAAATGAGTAATAAAAAACAACTTCATTTGTTAATTGATTAAGTGTAGAAACTGACATATAAGCAGCGAGTAAGTAAGAGCAAAAAAATAAAAAAGTTTTAGTTAATTTGAATAACACTATTGTTAGTTAGAAAACTGAAATTCTCTTTAATAGCGAGTAACGAGCAATTGAAAAAACAACGAATAACATTTGTTAATGGATCAAACTGACGTATAATCAGCGAGTATCAAGTAAATGGTAACGAACGAACTGACAATTAGCGAGTAGCGGCTAAAAAAGCAAGAATTAATTGCTTTTTTGTTGATTTGAATAACACTTTTGTTAGTTTAAAAACTGTATTTCTCTTAAGCAATTGCTCGTCAAGAATGCGCTTAGGAGTAACGAGTAACAGACAACAAAAAACAAAAAAAAATTTTCGGCTGGAGACATAATTTGTTAATTTGAAAACTGCAGCAACTGACAAAAAGTCAGCGAGTAGCGGGTAACGGGTAACGAGTAACGAACAACGAGCAACTCTGAATATGAATTTGAACCTTTGCCGACTTACGCATGATATCCCAATCTTCTATAAAATGATCCCAAATGGACATGCTACCTTTAAACTGTGTCAACGCATCCTCGTAACCGCCTTGCGGTTGCACCAGCGTCGACGAGTGTTTCGCCTTCTTGGCCGCCGGACTAGCCTCGATCAGGCCATGAGAATGCCGATGATGCGAATGCTGCTGCTGCTGCGACTGCTGATGATGATGCTGATGATGGTGGTGGTTACTGCTGCTGCTACTGTTATGGCCATTGGCGTACAATTCGCGATCGCGTTGCTCCCGTTGCACCTGATGATATTCCAGGGTGCCATTGCCACCGCCGCCGCCTCCAGGCGAGACAGAGATTCGTGCCGGCGATGCGGCGGAGCTGCTCGTTGTTGTGGCATGATGATAGCTCTGGTGATGATGATGCGTTTGCCTTGAGCTGCTACGCTTCATGGAATTGGTGTTGGTGTTGCTCGGATGCGGCTGCAACGGCTGTTGCTGCTGCTGCTGCTGTTGCAGCTCATTGGGATCGAAGCCGAGACGATCCTTATAATAGGAATGCGATGTCATCTTGCGATGTCATGAAGCACTCTCGGCACACTCAAGCACTTTAAATTACTTTCGCTTTTCAGTTGCAGACGCAGACGCGAATTTGTATTATTATTTTTAGCACGTTTTTGTTGGAGTTTTTGTACTTATTTTGTGGATGGCACTTTGTGATTTTATTTTTATTGCTTTTGCTGACTGATTGAAAGGCTGGACTTGGACTTGGTACTGACTCTGCAGGGATAAAGGGGAAGGTAAAGAAAAAGAAATGCAACAATTGCAAATTAGCCGCATGAGTCAGCGTACTTGAACGTGAAATCATCGAATCGACAACAAATTAAAACAAATGCAATAAATATAAAATTAAGTAAAAGTTGAGGAAGTCTATTTGCAAATCTCTTGCACTCTCTCTCTCTCTCTCTCTCGTATGTTGCCGGCATTTTGTTCCAATTGGCCAGCAGCCAAAATCTAAGCCACCGGCCACGCCGCGTATCTTGCGTATCATTTGTATCTACATATGAGTATCTGTATCTTTTTTGTATCTGTATCTGTGTATCTGCAAGTGACAGACGACTTGCTGTTTTCTGCATTTCTCGTCCGGCTCTTGAACTGTCTCGACAAAAACTACAGACAATTGACAAAAAACGAAAAGAAGCAAGGGATTCTTACATTGTAACGAAGTCTAAATACACTTTTTATTTGATTGTAGTATAATCTTTTAATCTCAATTGGTTTTTTTAAGCTAGAACAAGTTTTTATTTGGAAACAACTTCTTAAAGTTAAATATTAATCAGGGAATGAACTTCAGAAGATTTCTAATTCTACTTTAAAAATAAGGGCATCATAAAGGTTGCAATTTTTTTATAATTTTTACCAGGGGTGCGGCTCAGTGAGCAAATTGAAATTATAAAGATAAATTGAAATCAGACAGCACAGCTGCTGATACAGATACAACAGCGCGAGACCCAGAGACGGATACAGATACAGATACAAATACAAAGCACAAGTAAAAGCGAGCAATGCTCTAAATTGTTTGTACCCTGTTTGTTTCTTTTTTGTAATATGTGTGTGTTTTGCATTTAAAAAACTCAACAATGACAATAAAAAATTGTACTTTCATTTGCGAAACTCTTTGAGTTCGTTGAGTATCTGTTTTTTTTTGGGTACTTATAAATGGAATTTTGTTTGTGTAGCGCCTTTTTGCATTCTCAGATGCATGAGGTCAGCTTTCTTTCAACTTCCAACTTCCATAAGAAATGTGTATAAAAATAACTACATAAATAATGGTAGAGGCACGCAACAGGCAGCTGGCCAATGAGACATGCTGTCGCGCTGATTAGATACGAGTCGCTACTCAGATACAGATACAAAATTTCATGAATTTCTCTCCCACTCTCTGTATGTGTGTGTGTGTCTCAATTTGTTTATACGACTATTTTGTTATTGTGCATTGTTTTTTCTCTTCGTTTTTTTTATTTTCACACAACAAATGTGCGATCGTCGTTTTGCATTGCACTTTTACTTAATTTGGTAAGTACATATTATTATTATTATAAGTGAATTTTTTGATCATTTAATTTGCATAACTGATTCGATGATTTTTCAATGAGGTTTTTCATTTGGCAATTTTCAATGCTAATTTCTTGTTGTTCATTTAATTTGCAGCTTTCTTCACTTTTCATTCGTTTTCACTCATAATTTTGTTGCCTTGTTGCTGTTGTTAGTTTTCATTCACATGCAAAAATTCACACAATAATTCATAAAATGTATTTCTTGTTTACTAATTTTCACATCACTCACAACTGTCGCACTTTTCAACACTGACTGTGTGGCACAGTTGCTCCTATTGTTTTCTCACATGCTAAAAACACACTCTCCCAACTGTCCTACTGTCTTTACATTCCTGTGTGTGTGTGTGTGTGTAGCTTTTCTAACATCGCCTTCACTTCTTTGCTGAGCTTTAGAGAGCGAGCACAAATTGCATTGATCGGCAACAACAACAGCTTTTAAGCTGCTGTTGTTCTAAGCCTTTGTCAACTATTTTGAGTGAGTGAGAACAAGAGAGAGTTTGTGAGAGAGAGTTTAAGTCTAAGCTATGCCTGGCATTTTTGTAAGCGACCAAAGAATGTGGCAAAGAAGAATTATGAAGAAGAAAAAAAAGTTAGTTTGAGTCACATTTGAAATTTGCTGGCAAATTCGCCTTGCAGCGAAATCAAATGGTACGAACAACAACAAAATGTGCGTGCACGCAGTCGCATAAGCCATGAGAACGAAATGGAACAGAGGTAGCGCCCAAAAAATGTATAAAAATAAAGTAAAAAATAAAATAAAAAAGTAAGTAAAAAATAAGAAAAGAGCGCGTCAAAACTGGTTATTGAATGAAAAGCCAAGGCACTCAGACAAAACAACAACAACAGCACACAAAAAACAACCACACACAACACAAAAAAAAAAAGCAAAGAAGTTTCTTGGCTGTCTTTTGGGACTAAAGAAGAAGAAGAAGTTCGTTTGTCTTTGCAAATATTTAAAAAATGCACACACACACACACACACATGCATAAACATACACAAACTCAGGTATGCAGAAAGGAACAAATACAGCTGCAACATCTAATGTTAGCAGGGGTTTTAGGGGGGAGGAGGCACAACGATAAGCAACATTTAATATTCAACAGTCATTTTTTTTAGTTTCATTCACTCATTTGGTCAGTTTTTCAATCAATTAATAATACATCTGAGTCACTGTTTTAGTTTTATAGTGTGTTGGATAAATACGCGTATTTTTTATATTTATTCTCTATTTATTATTTATATAAGCATTTGCATTCTATCGGAATTATTACGCTTTTTATTTCCTCTGCGATTTTTTTGCACAACTATTTTTTTTTATTTTTCACTCGCTTTTAACACACACACGACACAACGCGTTCTCGTCGTTGCTGTTGTTGTAGGGCCGAGTTAGAAAAACGGCTGTGCGTTGGCAGCAGAATTTACAAATTGTTGTTGCTGTTGCTGCTGCTGCTGCTGCTGTCTTTGGACACTTAAAAAACGACAAAATTTTGCTTGCAGAGGAGAACGCCAACCGCTCGGTATCGTTGTTCAAATTGGACTGAGAGCACTGGCAGAGCGCAAGCAACGATTTCAATGGGTGCCGCCAACTAACCGCCTGTATCTGTGCCTGTGTGTGTGTTTGTGTATGAGTGAGTGCATACGTGAGCCAAGTGTCTAAGCAGGTGTACAGCTTGCTCTCACTCTCTGCGCTCTGACTCTCTCAGCAGCAGGTCTGTGTCTGTGTGGGCTGCGTTTGCTGACTGAGCGCGATCGCCAGACTCTTTGAGTGCGTGAGCAAGTAAGCAAGAGTTTTTACTCACTCACAAGTCAAAAAAAAAAAAAAAAAAAATGCCACATATTTGGTCAAGAAATTCGCTATGCGCCTTTTCTGCGGGTCTTTAATTGCGGCAACTGCGGGCGAGAGGAAGCCGCTTATAGCTTATACTATGACCGGCTCTCAAGCATGTGGGCTAGCAAAAAAAATAATAGAAAAAGAAATAAAAATAAAACTAAAAAATGAAAATAAACCGCTAATGGTCATGGCCGTTAATAAACAAAAAGCCCTAATTTGGCTTGAAGCTGACCAAGCTAATAACTGAAAGTTAAAAAAGAAATGATGCTCAAAGTATTGCAGCCCTCGTTTCGAGTTCTTCACACTCACTTCCTTATTGCAAGGCACGAAAATAGTTTGAAGTAAAATGTAAACAATTCGTAGACCAAGGCGGGGGAGTGGAAGGGAGATTGTGGATGTGATATCTGGAACGCCACTATATAGTGGCTGCTGACCAAAAACAAATTATAATAATACGGTTGGCGCTCTTATAAACATAAGCAGCTACAAACAAGAACAACAACAACAAACAAGAAAAATGATGTGTAAAAATAGTGAAGGAATCCATAAAAATGTAGAAATGTAGCAAAGATTAACAAGTCATCAACAGAGCGCACGAGTGCTTTTCTAGTTGAGAGCTGAGAGAGTGCACTTAAGAGCGCAAGAGAGAGTGTTTAAATAATAGAGAGAGAATGTGTATGAGAGAGAGGCAGAAAGGCAGCTCGAACAGCTGAGCGGACTGGAAGCTCATTGCGTGTGCGTAAAGCACTTGACGCAATTGTCGCATGTGTTGCACATTGAGTGCAATTATTAAAAATGGAAAGTTGAGTTAAAGTTGAAAGCGAGGGAGTGGAAGTGGGTGTAAGCATATTAACAGCTGTGTTCTAATTAACGGAAATGCATGGAAAGTGACGCCAAAATTGAACAAAGTTGACAACTGGCCAATTGCCGAATTGATGAATGAGTCAGTTGCAAAGAGCCTTGGGAGTCGTGACTAAGCCGAGCACTCCAAATACGAGTGCAAATGAGTAGGCTTAAGCTTTGACAAATACGAAGCTTACTGTGTGCGATAGTATGTGTGCGTTTGTGTGTATGAGTGAACTTGTTGTGAGTGTCTTTGTCTCGCCTTTCATTCATTTGCATGCCGTGTCTCAGTCGAGTGATTCTGGTATCTAGATAACCACATTGCCACCGCGCTCTCTTTGGCCCCCCCTCCAGTCTTACTCTTACTCTTTCTTGCTTATTGCTTGTGGCAGCCCACTTGTGCAGTGCCTGCTCTTGGGCTCTCAAGTGTCCGGCCTCAATCGATACAAGTGCGATATTCAGATTGCGAGCTGCACTTTAGTATGTGTGTGTGAGTGTGTATGTGTGTGTGTATGTGTGGGAGTTAAAACATGCTTGAGGCGCTTACGCAAATTTCATTTTTAATTAGTTATTACCCAGTCGCAAATCGTTGAGCTGATTTCCAATTGGCATTATTTAATTGCCAGCTGATTGCTTATGGCTCTTTGAATTGCCTTTAGGCACGCCACGCCATTACCAAGGCAAGTTCAGGCCCCCAACCCCCTCCCCCATTTGTGGGAGGAGCACAACAGTTGGGAACTTTTATTCAAAGTTTGCTTTATTTTGTGCACTGAACTGAATCCATGAACTGCGGATTACACTCAGTTGACGACTGAGTAGTGAGTGTGAGTGTGTGAGTGTGGAAGGTCAGCTGCAAGGATGAACGACTTAATAAATGATTTAAGCTCTGTTAAGCTTAATAATTTCGAGGACTGATTATTAATGAATAGTATTCATGAATGCACTCATGGGTACTCATGAATACTAGTTGGAAAATAGCTAAAGGAGTTCATAAATCAAATTAGACGTATGCATCTGAATAACACTCATGAGTACTAAATAATAATACTTATGATTAGTTTTCTAATATCAGTGGATAGTATTTATGAATACACTCGCCAGTACTCATGAATACATGCTTAAAATTAACTAAACATAGTTTCAGTGGCTGTAACCAAATATTTAGTAGTGGCTATTTACTATTTATGAATACACTCATGAGTACTCACGAATCACATTCAATGTTAGATCAATTTTAAAAAAATCTTAGATATGAGTGAGACTTTAGCTATCATTTGTGAGAATTAGTCATGAATTCACCTACGGGTCCTCATGAATACACTCATGAGTGTTTTTTTAGCAATATGCAATATAGACTAACCAGCAACTAAACCAAATATAAATAACTGGCCGTTTACTATTTACATATGAATACACTCATAAGTACTCATGAATAATATTGAATGTTAGATAAATTTCAAGAAAATCTTAGATATGAGTTAGACTTCAGTTATCATTTGTGAGAATTAGTCACGAATACACTTACGGGTACTCATGAATACACTCATGAGTGTTTCCCTCAGCAATATGCAGAAAATACGTCTTACACAATATTGACTAACCAGCAACTAATTAACCAACCAAAAAGCAAACTAACCGGCTGTCTATTACAAACTGCCCACGCTAACTATACGAATACTCGTAACGCCCAAGCCACTAGAATTCCGCCTGTCACATCCACATCCGCTTCATGACGAGCCGCATTAGACCAGACACGGGTTCAGACCGAGCCCAGACCCAGACACAAGTTCCAGCCCAAACTCAGACTCAGTCTCGACACTTTTCCGTACTCGATACTCGAACTCGAAAAAATGCCGGCAGTACAGGGCGTCAACCGAAAGATAAATATGACTATCTGACACTCATTCAGTCAGTCAGTCAGTTATTCACTCAGTCATTTAGTTACTGCGTCATGTGCTTAAAACTGAAGATGTAGACATTACTGGACATTTTGTATTACTGCCATTTAATTTGTAATTTTCGTATTGTATTTTTAAAAAAATGACGCAAAAATATGTATGTCAATATGAGGCACTTGGAATTTTGGCATTCAACTGAAGTGACTGTCCGTTCGAGTCTGGAATGAATGACGCTATGGGAATCAAACAAACAACAAATACATTTTCTTTGCAAAAATGTGTGTAAACAAAGGTGAACAAAATGAAACAATGGAATTTTCGTGTTGTTCACTTGGCAATGGGAAGAGGGTCCCCAAAAAGCACAGCAAGTGACCCAGTGACAGACCCAGACCTCGAACGAAATGAAACCCCCTTCCCACCCCTCTAGAGCTGGTCACATACATACGTGTTGTATGTACATGCAACCACGAAACAGACAGAGTCTGAGACTGAGACTGGTTTCATGTTGTAGGCGTCGCGTCGCGTCTCAATGTTTTGTTTTTAATTTTTTGTAATACCTCGGAAAATGTGGGTTGAAACGGGAGTGTAACGGACTGGGGAAAGGTTACGATCCTCATGACTATATAGAGGCTAGTGAAAGTTGAAGTTCTTGGTATTTTTATTGGCCAAAATGTCGAGTAACTATGTACATATGGGCTAATACGAAAATTTGAAAAATAAGGAGAAAAATTTAAGTTGTCTAAAAGTTTTTAAGTTACTTGTTTTTTGGAATAATAGAATACATTTTCAAGCTTAAAAAAAAAGAAACAAAATGGTTTTACGCTGGATTGTTTGTTCATGGACGAGCCTAGCCATTCAATTCCTAATTTTTTCTGCTGCTTCCAGTAATTCTTGAAAAAAAAAGGAAATTTTCCATGGTCAAAAAGTGGGCAAAGCTTTCGTCTGAATGTTTAGCGCTTAGTAAATCCTTAACTTTGTTTAATTTTCTTCTATCTAAAAACCATATCTAAAGGATATTTAAAATATATAATATTAATAAATTTAAGTAAAACTGTGTATACAAAGTGTAACATCCGCAACAAACAAAAATTGAGATAAATATTTGACCAGATTACATATTATTCATTTATAAGTTGGATTGATACGGTCATATACTCAACTTAGTGTTTTGTATTTGAATATTTTTAGTTTATTATGCAAAATTCGCTTAAAAATGGGAAAGTGCATATTAACCTCAAAGTCAACTTCCATTTTTTGTAACGTCGGCGACGGAACTTTCAGCTAGCTTAACGTTATTTTAAAAATATAAAGGCTGTTATCTTAAAATAGGTTTAAAAGTACAACCAAAGAGCTGCATTTTCCAGAAAATTTCAATACAATTTACCAATCTGAATACGAGCTGTATCAGTTTTAACATGAAAATGTACTTGCAAATGTAACGTTCGCAACGCTGGATTAACAAAGACAAGATGGTGCTTTATAGTTTTTCTTTACTTATGTTTCGGAATTCAATTCTGTACATCAGATACAAAACTTCCTTCAATTGCGTGTGGTTAATATTTTTGAATGAAGATAAGCCCTTTATAACCCTTAGTTAATAAATTAATTAATATTTTATAGTTGAATCATTTTCAAAGTTTTAATCCTTTTACCTCTGGATTCTTCGCTTTTGTAATTACTTGACGAATGACATTCCATCTTCCATCTTTCTTCTTTTTTAAAGTGTATAGGGTATCTCATTATTCGTTTATCCACAATGATTGTGACAACATGTCACTTACGTTTATTTGCGTGTAATGTCATTTAAATGATTTGCGCGATTGTTGCTGGCTTTGTGAAAAGGCCAACTGGTTTTGCAAGCCAGTTTCAGCCAGTGACGTCATGGACAACAACCTCCCACACCACAAACACACACAGACAAGCCACAACTGACTGTTAAATGTATAACAGGCCATAAATAATCAAAAATAAAAACAAACGAAAAAAAACAATCATATTTTAATCATTTTATTTTGCTGCATTTTTAAGGGAATTGATCATTGAGCAAAAAACGGAGCGCTGATCTCATTGCAGTTTCTCGATTGAAGTTGTGGGCGTAACTGTGAAAGCAACAATAACAACAGCAACAGCAACAACAGCATTAAGGTGATATGTGTTGTTTTATTGTGACACTTGACAGTCTCAATGAATTGAATGAGTAAAGAGGGAAAGAGTCGAGGAGTCGAGAAGTCTCTTGACCTCGCAATGGTAAATATCTGTCTGCTTATTGTTTTGTTGCTGCTGCTGCTGTTGGCAATTAGTAGCGTAATTAAATATCTGTGTACATTTTTCATTGCATGAATTTTTATAATTTTTGGTATTTATTTTTGTATTCAAAATACCCTGTACATTTTGTTAAAACGAGGTAAATAGCAACGCTGTGAAGCACTTATCTACTGAAAACTTTGCAATCACGAACTTTTCGATTATAAACTTCTTAATTTAAATTTTCTGTGAAAATAACATCACTAAAATGAACTAATTAATTAATTTGTAGAAATTTACTTCCAACAAATTGCTGTATCCAAAACTTTTCTATTATAAACTTCTTTATAACATATTCCACTTTATTGAACTTCTCTTGAAGCAAATTATCATTAACAGAAACATCTTTCATCAACTTTTCTCTAGCAAATATCTTACCAAACTTTTCTAACTTACTTTTTTTTTATATATACTTCACCATTCAAAAAAATTTTATAATAAACTTCTCTTAAAAAAATTTAATAATCTGATCTTTATGTTCTATGAAACAAATTTTATTTCTCCAATATTTATGCTCGTTTTTTTATCGAACTTTTGTAAGAAAATGTTTTCTAAGAGACTATTTTGGTATTGTACTGGACTTGATTATTTAAAAATTTTTTAAAGCTTTCAGTTTCTAGCAAAGCCCAATAAAGTCCAATTTATTTCGTTTTTTTTAACATTTTTCTGTCACATTTATTTTGTAAAGATCACTTGCAGTAAAAGTTTAATATTGAAATCGTTTAATAAACTATTAAGTTACAGGATTGTCTATGATTACAGGGTAACCACTAGTCGTTCTGACAGCTCTGACCGTTTACACTTGTTGCTTTTATTTTGGAGTGTGCGAAAAGCGGCAACTGCGTTTGATCGACGTTTATATTTAGATATATGCGAGTATAGTTTATCCATAGACAGAGTTTGGATGTTTTGTAACGCTTTGTGTAGTTGACAAATTGACAGAGTAAATTGCTTATCTTAAATGAGCCAGAGAAACAACAGAAACAGTTGGGAGCTCTTCCATATGTTCTGTCTGTGGTCTATCCTTGATGGGGGAATTACACAGAACACAGTACACAGTACACAGATAAAAGCAACTAAAAGATATGAAGATGAAACTATCTGAAAGTGTGCAAGTGTCGAACTTGTGGAACTGAATGATGAAACTAGTTATAATGACCTTCAGTTCGAGATACCCCAAACCCGATCATAACTCACTTAAAAGCAGTAAGCATACAATAAAGAAGTCAACAACAAGCAGCGAACATCATTATTATCGATTTATAGTTGTATTCTCGTTTCGACTAAGTCGTTAAATTCTAATTAAACTCTCAGGCACTTAAAATTGTCATAATTTAAAACGGTTAATTAGCAAAAGAGCGAGAGAGAGAGAGAGACAGAAAAAGAGATCTACGCAAATGCAAATTGAATTGAAAACTAATTAGAGATATCAACACGCACACACAGATACAAAGATACAGATACAAACACAGAGTTATAGATGACAACACGCCCCGCGATAGGTTCGCTCGACACGCATACATAATGACAATTAAAAAATAAAATTAAAAAACCAAAACCGAATCACAAACAGCAGAAACAAAATCAGAAGAATAGAATAGAAGAGGAAGATACAATACGTGCCTCATAAACAGAAGCAAGTTCCAAGTGCAAGAACACTCATATAATAATATATCGTACGAGAGAAGGTGGGGGACCTTCAATAAGAGTAGCAAACGCTCAGTTATCAGTTTTCAATTAACAACATCGTGTTATGTACGCGCAGTAGGCGTATCGTATCTATAAGATACAAAACAAAGCGCAATGCCGAAAAAAAACAAAAAACAACACGAAGCAACTCCACAAATAACCACAAAAAACCGCAAACAAGCAAAAAAAAACAAAAAAAAAAGTAAAACAAACTTCTTACAAGTCTCGTCTAGCGAAAGACAACTGTACTTCCGGCTGCGTTTGTTGCCAGGCCAATTAGTGCACACGATGCGATCGATACGTTTGTGAGCTGCATATCTAATAGATACAAATGAGCTACCAATAGTTGCTCAGTTTTCAGTTGCTCAGAAGGCGCGTCATGAAATTTATTAATGAATTATGCTAATACAATGTACTAGAGGATTGGGATTGGCCCGCCACTCAAGCCAGCTCCAAATGCCAAGCGATAGCTCGATCAACAAACAATCAATAACAATTAATTGTTAGTGATGCACAGCATCTAAAAATAATATCTTATGCGATTGCCAGCGACACAAAACTAAACTCTTTTCTTTCTTTGGGGATAGCACCAAAAATGGTCAATTTGATCGAACAATGCGTAACGAAATGGCAGCTAAATAAAACAGGGTAAAGGGAGTTGAAAGAGACGAAGTTTAAATGCTCTTTTTTAAATTAAATAATGTAATGATTCGGCATTAAACATTTTTAGAGCAATCTTTGTAGACTTTAAACTATTACGGATGAAGCTTGGTCTTTAATAAAATACAGATGCATTGAATAATCTCTTGTGGGTTTTTATTTTCCAACTTTTTGCTGCAAATTCCATAGCCACAAAAGTAGCATGCGGCGTGCTTAAATAAACTTGTGTACTTATCAAAAAAAAAAAAAAGCAAATCCCATAAATTACAAGATTTATTTCCATTTAAAAAAATGCTTCAAGTTGGCATAAAGTAGTGATTTTTAAAGTTATGAAAAGAATTTATTCTTTTTTCTCTTATTGACCTGCCAGATACATAGAAAAATCTTCAATGTCTCTAACTTTAACAATTGATTTAATTAGAACAGATATAAGAACGATTAAAAGTTAAAAAAGTTAAAAAAAAAATAGAAAGGAATTTATACAGCAATATTCTAAGACTATGAATAATTAAATTCTTTTTTTATTTAGTTTATCTCTTTTAAAAGTATTTAAAGTCTGTATTTATAGAACAATATTTTAAGACCTAAAACTATGAAGAACTTGAAGAATTGTTTTTTATATTTAGTGAATCTTGGATTATTGTCGAATTTTGTATTAAAGTTAAAAGCTAAAAGACACAAAAATACTCTACGTTAGGGTATTCAAATCAAATGTTCACAAATATAAAAATGGTGTCAGAAGTGCAGCCTACGCAGTCGACCAAAAGATTTGAGCCAAGTTTGAAACAGCAAAAAAACATAAATAAAATATGATATTTGGCGTAACCAAAATTGGAAAACGTCGCGCAGGCGTACAAAGAGAGAAAGATAGCAATGCAAAGAGTGAATAGAATGAGAGGAAGAGAGTGAGAAAGAGAGCGAGAGTGTGTTAAAAATAGGCATAGAAGAAAAAAAAGCATTTAAAAATTATTTGATTAAAATATTAGTAATGCTCCCCGAAATGTTTGATGATTGATAGAGACTGGAGAGAGAGGGAAGGAGAGATATGGGGAGAGGGAGAGAGGAAGCAAACAACTCTTGCAATTTGTGTGGGCGTTTCGACTTCATTAGCTGCCTGCGAAATGCGAGTTGCGAGTTGGCGCTATGCAAAGTTTCAGTTCTCTTTAAAAGCCAAATCAACAAATGTGGCCAAGTTTTCCGTTACATGAACAACACTGTGGGAGTGCGTGTGTCTGTGTGTCTGTGTCTATGTGTGTGTTAGTGGGTAAACTGGCTCAGGGCTAATTAAAACTCAGCGCCAACAAAAACAAAAAAAAAAGCAAAATGCAAAACTTTGCAACATTAAGAGTTGTCCAACTTTTGCATATCGGCTCAGATTTATTCACATGGAGCCTACGCAATATGTGTATATAGTATGTAGCTTACTCTAACATTTGTGGGTGTCTGTTACTGGTAGCACCTAGTCCTCGTTTCCCTTTTCCTCCCCTTTAACCTCACCTCTCTCTTCTATCTATCAACTAATTCGTACGCCCATCAAACATCAATCTCAATCAACTGTAGCTGGTTTTCAGTTTCGCTTGAGATCTTGTCTCGCGTCTTGTTTCAGTTTTTGTTTCTCCAAATCATTTGCAATTGAATATAATTACATTTTTTGTGGGCGTGGCGTAACAACACACTCGTTACTGTGTGTGGGCGGCAAGTGGAAAGTGGAAAAGTGAAAAAAGTGTTTTATTTTAAAAGTGTAGACAGGTGTGAGCACAATCCAATCAAGGTCAGCGATTTAAATATAGCCAAATACTATTGGACTAGCCAATTAGATGCCTGAGATGGGCAACATCGGCAAGGAAAGAGAGTTATACTATTTGAGATTTGTTATTATTTGTTAAGTACTTAAACTCTTATAGCAATTAAGAAAAGAGAAGTCGATTGTGTCGAATAATACCAAAATACATCAAAAATCACAGGAAAACAATTAAAAATAAATCATAAAATAAATTTTATAAACAAAAGGAAACAAATAACGGCTCAGAGAAAAATGTATGAAAGCAATTACCCATTCAAATTAAGAATTTAAATTAGTTAATATATTTAACTTTTGTTGTGATAGTTTTATAACCACAGCTGTTGAGAACAAAATTGAGTGAAGGGTAATTAACTTGATAATTTTAAAATTTGTTTTATTTAATTATGTTTGTAAATCTTATTTAATAATAAAAAATTATACAAGAAAATACTTTAAAGATAAGGTAAAAATTAAGACGAGTGGGAAAGGCTATAGTCGAGCTCCCGACTATAGGATACCCGTTACTTACTTAAATAAATTTAAAAAAATGTATTGCACGCTTTTAGGCATTTATATTGCTTAAAAGCTTTAATCAGCCATTACCACCCTTCTATTTGTCCGATCTTGGTACGATTTAATAGGATCATAGGTAATAATAGAAGCTAAATGAGCGGTAATGAATAAAAAATATCCTAATACCTTGAAAACTGTGCGTGTGGTGGCTTTTCTCAATTTACGGAGGCAGAAAGGAGCGTAGCAAAATTTTGAAACAAACGACCTACGTGGGGTTTATAGAAGTATGTGTGCAAAATTTGGTTGCTCTAGCTCTTATAGTCTCTGAGATCTAGGCCCTCAAACGGACAGACAGAATATTTATACTTTATAGGGTCGGAGATGCTTCCTTCTCCCTGTTACATACATTGCAGCGAATACAATATCCCCTTTTAATTATTTTTTTTAAGTAGCGGGCATAAAAAGTAAATCTTATGTAGAGTACATCTCATTTAGAGTAAATCTCGTAGAAAGAAAAACCCAAATCGGATTTCTAAAAGTAATAATAAAGAAAATTGAGTTTCTTAAGTTTAGCTTCCAGAACAACATGATAAAATCGAGTTCAACAATTAAAGAAAAAGTCAGAAAATAAATTTTAAATTTAGTTGCCTAAATTCCAGTGTCATTCCATTGCCTTCCAGCAAGTTGCTACAAATAACTCGGAGCAAAATCGACAAGCAACTATTGTAGAGCATTCAATAGACATTACAATTTTATTTGCCTTTTCTTTAGTAAGAATTTACTTTTTTATTTTTTTATTGCCGCACAATGCATTCAACTCAACAGAGGCAACAAAACGGCGACATAAATTTCAATTTTTGTGTTGCAATTGCAAAAAAATGCAAATAAAATAAAATAAAATGAAATGAAAAATACATAGGAAATGGCAGCGGAAACGGAGTGGAGTGAGAAGGGAGGAAAATCTGTGGGCTGTGGGCTGCGTATTGCCAACTGCCAACTCCGTTGGCGGCACAGAAATAGAATAAAAGCGACAGGCGGAGGCTGTACCGTTAGGTGTGGAATTAGCGCATAATATGTGTATGCGAGTTCCATCAGCGGATTGGGAGCGCCGACGGCACTTGGGAAAAGGGGAGGGGCGCAGAGGGGAGAGAGCTACTGTACTGTATTGAAAAAAAATGTCAATGGAAGTTGCGACTGTTGGCAACTGCAGCACAGTTTGACATCCATTGGCATTAATAGGTGCAATGAACCGACAACGATTGTCGACTGTCGAGTTGACTCTGAGCCATACCCGAAGTGGGCTTAAGCAAATATTTGGCCAAAGAATTGGCACACAACCAACAAGCGTTGTTATTTATGAGTTATTTGTAGCTTTTACAAAAACAGGCTTTAAAATTATTTAAATATTCAGCATTGCTCGACTTCACGTTGTACAGGAAACAGCAATTGAATTTAATCCAAAAAAATAACAGTATATCAGGACTTATTAACATACCGATTATAGAATATCTATGTATGTTAAGTATTTGACTGGGAGATTTATATGCTCTTTGAATTCAATAAACGTTTGCTGCGGAAATTACATACAATTCTGCCCTCGTAATTCGAACTTCCATAAGTCAAATTTCTCCATAACTCGAACAAAAATATTTATAAGTACATTCTGTAAGTCGTATTTTGTCAAGAAAATCCCCAATTAAGTGCGATTCTTTTTCGATTCTGTTTAATGTTTCTGTTAACCGTTCGTTTGGATAGGTTGAAATAATTTACATTAGCATATAATAGCTTTCAGAAAGACATACTTTTTGTGCTTAGTAATCATTGTGAAAAACATCAGCGTAAGATTATTTACCACGGCGGTGGGCACGCAGTGGCTCTGGGAGCTAGCGACTGCTCCCAACTTAGGTAGACTCTAAAAGGGTTGTTGTTGTTGATGTTGTGTTGGTGCTCCCATATTCAGATTTCGTGCCCACCGCTGATTTACCATGGCACTAAAACGTGTATTCAAATGATTATCCCTCGCAGAAAAATTTAAGCTTATTAAGGAATATTTTCAGTCACTAATTTACATATGTTTTTTTTTAGTTCTATGTAACTTGTAAGCTCTACACAATAAAAAAAAATTTATTTCTTAGTTAATTTCTTTTAGTAGCCCCTAGTAGTGGAAAACGGCGATACAATCTAGGAAAGCTCAACTTTATTTTTTATAAAAATTCAAGTTGTCTAATTAAGAATGTTATTAAACAATAAATTTTACGTTACCAAAGCTATCGATTTGTGTCTGCTGCTTTTAGTCTGACAATAAATAAATAAAATCCAAGGTGGCGCAAAAGAAGTCACCCTATTGGAAGATGCTCTCATTTTTGCAAATGGCCGCCAATGTCAAATCTGTTTTGACATTTGTGGACTAGACAGATACAGAACACAAGTGAATAAGCCATGGAGCGATACACTCCCCAAGAACGCGGAATAATTGTAAAAATGTAATAATAATAACCGCTTAATCTCTAGTTTTTGAGATTTGCACTGGCCGGCCAAATCACCCGATTAAACCGTTCAAGACTTCTTTTTATGGGGTTTTTGAAGTCGCGGGCTTATTTCAACAAGCCTCAAACTCTTGAAGCCCTTAAAGAGAATATTGGCCAGGAATGCAAGAACCTGTCGCTCGAAGTTCTGGCAAAAGTGATGGGAAATGCCATAAAACGGGCGTATGGTCATCAACTCTGGCAGCGAACACTTGGCCGATATCTTTTTCTCGTCTTGACCAATACAATTCTAAAGGTTCAAATAAACATAATCAGAAAACAGAATCAAAGCTTTTCATTTAGAAAAAAAAAAATAAGAGCCAAACAACATCGGATGACTTCTTTTGCGCCATACATAATGTCCTAATATATCGTCAGCAGCTTTTTAGATCATACTATCAATAAATTATTTAGGTATTTAGATATATCGTGACTCACCTGCTATACGCAGTACGGCACGATCCGCCGGATCCAGCTGAAGAATGCTGAGCGGCTTGTCCTTAGCCCATTCGCTAAGGGATTCGCGATCCATCATGATGTTGGCAGCACTCCCCGTTGATGCATAGATGCAGCGTCGCTTCGACAATTGCTGCTCGGATTGATGATGCCGTGGCTGCAGCAGCGGACACGATGCCGATGGCGATGGCGATGCCGTTGCCGTTGCCGTTGCCGTTGCCGTTGCCAACGCTGATGCTGAATAGTTGCGGCGACTGTTGGGCTGCTCCTCCCCCCGACCGGCTATCGCCACCAATTGCGGCGAATGCGGCGATTGCGGTGTGGAGCGAGAACGAACGTAGCTGCGCGGGGACGCCGTTTTTGCGTCTGTACGGAATTTTGGGTGCGGATGAAATTTGTTGTGATGTGTGGCTTTTGTTTTGCGTACTTCCTTTTTTTACTTATGCTTAAATTGTACTAAAATTTGGCTAACATTTTGTTGTTGTACTCTGTAATACTTTGCTGTAAATCAAACAGAAAGAAAAGAAACAAGATAAGTAAATTAATTTAATCATCTTGTCAAATATCAAATAAAAGGATTATGTAGATTTTCCAGAATATACTTTAAATAATTTACATTTTTACTATCAATTTTAAATATTAAAATCATTGTTATGTTTTATTTTTAATGCAATCAATGAAAACAATATTTATGTTTCAATTTCAATAGCTCCTTTAATGAAATCTTTACAAATTACATATGCTTGCAATAATTATTTATCAACTTTTAACTTAACTTAATTTCTAATTTTTCTCATTTGACTCAAAAATAATTTTTAATTTAATAATTAGTTTCTGAAATTTTTTATAAAATTGTATTGCATACTTTTAGGCGGTAATGTAAAAGTCTACTGTGAACTGCCTTTGCCTAGTCATTTGTAAAGTGTGTGAAGGGGGAAAACAGCAAAAGCAACGACACTTGTTATCACGCGCTCGAAGTCGTTGTTGTTTGCCAGTGGGTCAATGCCAGCAATACACACATACAAGCAAACACATAAATGAAACAGAAACCACAAGCGGAAGAGGCGTTTGCGATAATTAAAGCACAGTTTGACAGCCACTGTGTCTTGGATAAAACATAAAATAAACAACAACAGAAAGACATGCAATGACGAATTCGATGTCGAAAAACGGTCGTACAATTTGCAATCAATGAAATTCGAACATACAACGGAAACTACGTTTACTGATAAACGCTGCATACGTACAAATATGCCTGTGTGTGTGCGTACGTGAGTGCAGCAAAATGTCAACATAGGCAGAAGAGAGGCAATGGGAGAGAGCGCGTCATTGCGAGACCGGTTTACTTGCCTGAGAGAGAGAGAGAGAGAGCAAAAGAGAGCACGCGCATTTGCGCAGTCGCATTGATATACCGGAAATAGACAGCGGCAACAAAAGACAATGCGAAGCAGCGTGCAAAGTGCAAGAGCATGTAAAATGTTGGCAGACAACGTCGGCAGTGGACAACGACGGCGACGTCGACAGTGGCAGCGGCTGCTGTGCAACAAACTTGGCCAAATAAGAAATCACAAAAGTAGCAAACGTTTTATTAGCTTGCCGTTACTTCTCCATTCCCTTCTTTCTCTCTCTCTCTCTTTCTCTCGTTCACTCTTGGCGTCTTTCTTTTACTCGTTATCTACAGCCCAAAGCCGGCTCAATGGCCAATTATTGCTGCTAAATTGTATTATTATTGAATGTCTTTTGGCAAAGTAAACTAACTGTCTGGCTGTGTGTGTGTGTGTGAGTATTTTTTTGCCTATGGGAATTTTCGTGACGCTTTTATTTTTGTTTTTGCCGCTCACTTTTATGACTTTTAATCAATTTCTGTCGACACTCTATTGGCAGTCATACAAAACAATACTAACTGTACACATGTATAAAGCTCTTAAATTTAAGGAGGGGGTGGGGGGGCGTCCGCTAGGCAGACGTGAGTGGCAAGCTTAAGATTAGAAACAAACGATTATCAGCGTAAGCGTAAGCCACAACAACAACAACAATAAATCACTGCTGACATTCAGCTCAAGTGGCTGTCAAACTGTAATGACGGCAACAGCTTGACAGGCACTGACAGCACTGGAGCTGACGCTGGCGTCGCTGCCGTCAGTCACTGTCAGCCCTCAAATCAACACAAAAAAACTTATCGTAAAAGCCCAAAACAAAAAAAATTTCAACACAAAAAGCGATCTAGCTAGTGCGTGTGTGTGTGCGTGTGTGTAAATGCTTATCAGCAGATAAGCGAGTCATGAATTTAATTGTTGACTGATAAGTTGTACAGTTAGAATTCAAGAGAACTCAAGCTATACGCACGCGGCCTTAACTTTTGTACCTTACGAAATTGTTACCTGAGAGAGAGAGCGCACGAAATGTAGATAGAGACAGCGAATCAATTAAAAAGAGAGAGAGAGAATCTAGAGGCTGATCTAATCATTGTGCTTTTAATACTATTAACTGAAGGTTATTCTCAACTTCGTTGATTTACGATGACTTCCCCTTTGGTCGTGAATTTTAAATTGTTTATAGGACAGATGGGAAGACAGAAGCTCTACATTTACATAGTTTTAATTAAAGAATCATTGGCAATTTGTATCTTTGCATTTAACTTGCAAATTAGCAAAGCAAAGCAAATCGAAAATAGCAAAATGAAAACGAGATGAGACGAAACGAAACGAAGAGAATCGCCTCCAGCTGCGTTGATGATGACGACGGATCCATCAACAGCTGGTGGTGATGGACAGACTAGCGAATATAATTAAAATCAAGGCACATATGGATGGAGGCTGGAGGATTCAGGCAATGGGAATATATTAGAGTTGGGCTTTTTAGTTCGATTTGCTGAATAAGTTCAATCGTTCATTTTTCAGTCGTGAACTAAATCAGTCATTTAGTTCAGTTATTCAGTTGGTCAGTTAGTCATGAACTATGAACGAGATAGTTTCTTTTCAGTTGGTCTGAACTATAAGCGAGATGGTTTCTATTCAGTTGGTCATGAACTATGAACGAGATGGTTTCTATTCAGTTGGTCATGAACGATAAAAGATGAATAGGTCATTCTGATCAGTTAGTCAGTTGTTTATGAACGATAAACGATGTGAATAGGCTACGACTGTTTCTTTTTAGTGAAATGTGAAATGTGTTTTAAGTTTTTGAATCAAATGAACGACAAATGCCAACTAGATTCCGGGGATTTCCTCTTATTATTTTGGGTTATACTTATACCCTGGCTTTTTGAAATTGAGAAAAAAGAGTAAATTGGTTTTTAATTTTGGGCTTAAGTTACCTTTCACATTGTTAAAAACTTAAAACTATATAGAATTTAAACATTGTTACATGTAAATAAAGAAGAAATTGAATCCATTTGCGGAACTCCATGTATTGTATTTCTCTAAGAAATTAAATTTTTTTTTAAAGCAATTACTGACCAACTGCGAAATGACCGATTTAGTTCATGATTGACTGAATAAGTTCATTAGTTCATCTTAATGACCCGTTCATTTGAACTTTTTCAGAACTAAACGACACAACTCTAGAATATATAGAAGAATCTGAACTAAAAATAAACTTGCAAAAATTGCTCTTAACGAACTGGAAAGATGATACGAGAAGAAACAAAAATTCTACAAGAAATTACAAATTTCGCTTGGAACATGATTAAGAAATCTTGCAATAGACACTCAACTTAAAGAATTAAATTTAAATAAGTATACTCGTATTTTTTGTAGAAAGAATTTTAATTTATTTTTTAAGAAATCATCCAAGAATGTTATTTGAGTTGAAGAAAAAACATTTTTAAAAAGACTTCATTGAGTATTTCAAGTTTAAGGCCCTGGACACATACTGCTTCAGATTGAAATTGGATATAAGGGAGCTTAAATGTAATCTATAAATAAAGACAAGGGAATTGCGAATGTCTGAGGAAAATCTGATGGAAATTTAATTAAGCTGCACGATATACGAATTTTAAAAGATATTGAAGATTCCGCTTAAGTCTGTCTGATTTAAATATAAAATAGTACAAGTTATTTTTAAAGTACCATTAAGGTATCATTTTATTTAAACAATTAACTGGTTATGTATGAATTAAAACACTAATTTTGAAAGTTTAAAGAGTCTTCTCAAGTTTTTTCCCGGAAAACTATTGATGTAGAATAGAAGTTGTCTTAAATCTAAATTTAAAGAAATGCGCTATATAAAACTGCAATTTTGCAATGGTATAATCACGATTTTGCAGTTAATATCCAAACTTTCCTCAAGTTTTTTTCCATTGCTAAGATCATGCAGAAAGTCGGCTTCTTACTTTAGTATAGGTATAAAACGTGCTCATTTAACACAGTTCTAAGCATGCCCAACAATTCCTAAAGCCATTCCACATTTAAGACTCTCGAAAAGGCGTTTCTCATGTTATGGAGAGCCCATAAAAAAGCAATTGAAACGACCGCAAAGAGTATTTTTGATGACATCCCGCTCGAAGCGAGGAGTCGACAATGGACTGTGAAGTACTACTCAAAAGTAGCTAAAGGTGGTTTGCACGTGCAAGGGAAGGAAGGAGAAGCTAAGCTTAGATCAGCATTCGCTCGGGGTTCCCATGTCGGTTCAGGGAGAGAATGCGAGAATATGCGAGACAGAGGCAAAACCACAAAGTCAATTAAGCGACATTTGAACGGACAATAACAACAGTCACAAAACAATAAATGCTGATAAAAACGCACACATGGACAACCAGTTTGACAACGTCATCGCTTAACAAAAAAAAGAAAAAACCTAATAATAATAATGAAAAATATAAAGCAATATTGTTGAATGGGGGCGGAGGGTCATAAGATTTAAGCTCCGTGCAAATTATAATTGTACCGCAAGCTGACAGGCATTAATAAACGGCATTAATCTCGATCTGAAAACTAGAAACCAATGAAATGAAATCATATTATTATAAAGTTGCATTGATTAAATTGCTCCATTAGATCATTAGATCATTACTCAAGTCGGGCAGCATGTCTATGATTATGTCATGCCTTTGGGGGTCTCTCTTTAAACTATTTAGATATCGTACAAAGCTCGGGGTCGCCAATTAAAAAACATTTGCATATCAGTTATGAACAAGCTCAATTAAATTGATATTCAACATTTTAAATTCCAGTCCAGTTAGTAGCTGAGACGGGCAGACAGACGGGTTTTCCCCTCAAGCTCTATTCGGTCTCTTTATAAAATAGCCCCAAAATTGTTCACCGTGTTAATTTGCTCTATTTAGGAAATATTTCAACATTTGAAATTCCATTCGAGTGAAGGCGGGTTTTACCATCAAAAATTTAGCTACATCTATCAATCAAATAAATTTCTTCTCTTTTGATAGATTTTTATCA
>JBAMBJ010003655.1:0-57776 GCA_037043495.1 Drosophila recens | reverse complement strand
AAAACAAAATTTGTTTTTTTACATATCTAATATTGTTGAGTCAATTTACTCATGTTGAGCCAAATTATGATCAAAATGACATTCCGCATGTAAATCGGTTGAGTTTCTACAAAGTTATGGGACTTGTCAAATTTCGCATTTTTAGATCAAAAGACGTGAATTCACGAGTAAGACCAAATTTTAAACAACATTTTTTTTGCAATTTTAATATTGTTGAGTCAATTTTTGGACCAAATTATGGTCAAGACATTCCTGTAAATCGGTTGGTTCTACAAAGTTATGGGACTGTCAAATTTCGCATTTTAGATCAAAAGACGTGAATCGAGGTCAGATTTAAACTCACAATTGACGAAATTTACTTATTTTCTTCGAATGTTGAACTAGGAAAGAAAGCATTGCAGACTTTATATTGGAAAATTTGATTGATAATAATAATATAAAATTTATAAAATTAAGAGTGGATTTTATAAATTATCAGGCCTGTTCCGGTTTTCACTTGGTTTTTGCGAATTACAATCCGTAAGATTTGAGCAAATTTCAATTACATTTCCTTTGAATTTTCCTCCTATAATGTGCTGCATACTTTTCATCAGAACAGTGCTAAAAATGTTGTGAGCAAATCAGAATTTTGTGTCAAATGAATTTGCGCCTTTATTTATTAAATATTTATTTAATCATAAGTAGACACATTTTTACGGGGTTTGAAAATAATCGTTAATTTTCGAGTTGAGAAAACTCATTTTGCAGAGTTGTCAATTGCTGCAAAGTGTTTGGTAACAAAAATAATCTGTTTTTATTTTTGCACTAAATTACAAAAAATTTTGTCCAAACTTGCAAAAATTTAATTTTCTATTTAACGCAATATTTATAAATTTTTGTTTAAAATATGTTCCAGAATTTTTTGCAAATTTTTTCACATAAATAACCGGTTCACTTTCACGGAAATTAAAACAGGTCGAGGAAATCCGACAAACAATTAAGTTTTAAGTCTTATCGATTTTGAGGTATGATAATTTAAATACAATTAAGAAATCAAATAAATGATTTTTTATTTATCTGATAATGTAGCAATATTCCTAAAACTTTCAAGTATTTTCTTTAATATTTTGGTTTAAAAATTAAAGTATACATATGGCATACGTAAGTGTCAATTTATTATCTATTGCCAATATTGTTTTGATGATATTTAATTGTTCTCTGAATCAATAATTTTACATGCAGATACATAAATTTGTTGAAAGATTTAGTTTTTAATCAGATTGTCACTGACTTTAAGCTTATTCTCATTTACATTTTCACTGCCTGAGACTACAAATTCAGTTATTCTCACTAATCTAATGTCGACAGACCTAAAACTCGTACACATTTCAGTTATTTTAGCTAAAAATATATTTTTCACAAATCTATTGTTTTTTTTTTTAAAGTAAGTGCATATCATATTCCGTCTTAAATTCAATATCAAGTTAACAGTTTTCATCTTTAGCAACTGAAAATGGCAGGCATTATAGCCATATTTGCAACTTTTATAATCCATGTGATTTTCGGTACAACTATTTTCATACATCAGAAGGAAGACATATGTCCGGGATCTTCAAATATAGCCAGTGTTATAGTGTACCTATTGATACTCTATATGTTGTACGAAATGCAATTGGTGCCCAAGCATTGGAGTCACATTCCCAAATTCTGCAAGTGCCTCATAGAGTTGGTATTGACGCTGCTTCTGTTGGAGCTTGGCGTTTTCTTCGCCTGGGGATATGTGGAAATGCAGAGTGAAAAGCTTCTCAGTGCGTTCTTCGATAAGGATTCGACCAAACTACTCGCTCTAAATATATGGCTGATGATCGTGAGTGCAACTACATTCATATTGGTTTGCTTCCGAACGAAGCTCTTCAAAAAGGCTGTAAGAATGTATGACGATTATCAAATTATTCAGAAAAAACCTGTGAAATCTATATTGAAAAAGAAGGTCCCCAAGTAATTGTATAACATCTTCCTATTCAATTTGCGAAGAATAAATACATATACGTATGAATGAACTGTAAATCTAAATTTTAAGTTTTTTTTTAACAAATATGCTAGTAGGAAACGTACACAGAAAAAAAGCAATTGTAAAATCAAGTTTTAAATACTTAATTTAAGCATGCATTTTTTTAAGTATGTATTCAGGATTAAGCTGCATAATTAAGCCTGTTTCAGGATTAATATGGAAAAATAATACCCAAATTACTTGATTTGCTGAGCGCGAGAGGGAAATTCTCACTCGGCATCTCTCATTTCAACCGAAGTTTTTCTCAGCTGAGCCAGTCACTCTTAGAATTGTATGAAGAATTTTTCTGCATTAAAATATTTTTTGGAAAAAATCGAGGAAGAAAGTCGAAAAATGGATTTTTTTAATTTTTAAATTTATGATGGGTACCTTATGGGTTAAAAAAATTTTTGCATCATTAGAACGGGATTTAATTGAACAAAATATTAATACTTATAAGAAACCCACATTAAAACATCTTTATTAGACGCAAATTTGACAAATTTGTGCTGTATGAAGACATTAGTGGCACACTGTACATATATTTATGAATTTTCAGCCATTTCTAATCATAAAATGCTTGAAAATAATGTAAAATATTACAATATGAATAAGAAACTATTGTAAACCTACAAAAAAATAATAAATTCTTTCGTAAGAAAGTTTAAATCTAACGAAAAACATTGCAATTCTATTTAATCTGAATTTGAGAATATTCAGGATCAAATTAAAAAATTTGCAGGATTAAAAGTTTTAAGCCAGCATTTAATAATTTTAAGGATTGATATTTTTAAGTTTGAATTTAAGAAAATTGGGGATTGCATATTTTAAGCCTGAATCTGAGTGCATTTGAGATTGATTTTTAAGCCTGAGTTTAAGAATTTCAGGATTAAATTCGGGATTGAAAAAATCAAGTATTTCATACTTGGTTTAAGAAAATCCGAGATTTCCCCACTACTGACATCGTTTCGGATTGAATTCGGACTAAATATCCCGGATTTTTTTTCTGTGTACTTAATTTAAAAATTCAATAATATTTTATATTATTTAAAATTAATTAGCTAATATTCAATAAATATTTAATTATTCAATGTGCATTTATATAAGTATAATTTTAAAATACTAAGCATTTATTAACTATAAATTTGTAAATTGATAAAGCTTTCAAATTACAATTACATTAATTTTTAGATTAAATCAAATTAACATGAAATTCATCTAAAAATAACCTTAATATTTTATTTTCATATTTGAGTATAAAATAAATTTCCAGAGAATTTTGTATATTATTTTTTTCTTTAATTGAAATTAGAGATGGGCATGGGCCTCCTTTTTAAGGCACGGCACGGCCCAAGCACTGCTGGTAAAAACTGAGGCCCAACACGGCCCAGCACGGGATTTTTTTAAATAGGCACGGCACGGCACGGACACGGACACGGACACGGCACGGCCCATGCCCATCTCTAATTGAAATATCAGATTGATTGCGCAGGAATTAAAAATAATATTAAAATATAATAAAATTTAAAGTATACGCCTGATATTTATTTTGAAAATTATTTAACGAGTTTTGTTGTGAATACGAAATATTAAATCAGGGATTAAAACCCTAACCGAAACCGTTACCTTTAACCGGTAAAAACCGATTGAAATTTAAAACCGTAACTGAAACCATAACCGAAAAAAAAAATTGAATTTGACCGAAACCCTAAAACCAAAACTCTGTAAACCGAAATAACCGTTTAGTAACCGATTCATTTATAAGGGTTAATTTCGGTTATTCATACATAAAAAAAGTGAAAAAATAATCTGAATTTTTTATTAAAAATTTGAAAAAAAAGGTTTCTTTTTAATTGTTATTTTCAAAATTTCAAATAAGAGTTATGGTGTAACTTTTTAATAGAATTTTAAAAACATGTTTTTACTAAAAAAATTAAAAAGAAACAAGTTAAAAATATTTTAAGACATAAAATTTTGAGCTGTTTTGATATTTTTCCGACTCAAGTCTTGATTGCGATCTAAGTATAATATTTTGTTATTGATTTTGTTTTTAATTTGTATTTTTCTATTTTTCATTTCTCATTTTGATTTTAATTTTCTTATGTTTAATTTTTAAATTTTATTTTTGGTATTCATGATAAAATTAATTTGTTAATCGAAATATTAATATTGTTAAAATATTAAAAAAGTGATGACTTTAATTATTATTATTATATTATTAATACAATTATATTTTTGCAAATACATTTTTGTGAACCGAAACCATACCGGTATTTCAAAACCGAAACATACAAAAACCGGTTCACCGTTACGAAACCTTTATTCAAAGATTTTGCGTAACCGATAACCGAAAGCCTAAATGCGAATATAACCGAAACCGTAACTGAAACCGATATTTGTTTCGGTCTAAAAAATTAATCTCATTTCGTTCTAGAATTTTTTAAAAACGGATTTAACTTTTATTTTTTTTACTTTTAATTCGATTTGTTCTTAAAACGACCTTAAAACAAAATCTTTTATTCTCATATCTTTTTGGAGTTCGCTTGTTTAGAATTACCAAATGGTTCTTGCTTTTCTGTTATGAGAAGCAGTAGTTAGATTCTGTAGTAAGTCCTCACTTACTTTTGGTTTAGTTTATTAGGTAGCTTAAGGTATTGTATATGGGTAATTCTCTAATGTCGAATGCGACATTCGTACGCATTCAAAGTGGAATAAAACAAATGCCAAAACATTATTTGGTTGTGACAAAAGGGGAAACTAATAGGTCTTGATTAGCACTATAATTGATGCTTAGGTTGATTTTAGGAAATTGTTCGTTTTCAAGATAATTTAAAATAACCAAGACATTCGCACGCGACTCAGACAGAAGTCGATTTTTCGGCGACCAGCTCTAACACTAATTTCGGCAAAACGTGAACGAATATTTCGATCCAATTTATTTTAAAATGTAATGCATTCATTTATCTAAAAATGCATTTTGTTTTATTTAAAAATATTAAGTAGCTTTACCTTAAATTTGATTTGAGTCACTGTCGCACATGTCGCACGTGACAAGGTATTCCACAAAATATTTATGTTGTTTCTGTCTCTCTTTTTTTAAATTATATATCGAAACCGCTCGAAAAACTTGTTGCAAATTAAAATTTCAATATATTTCTATGTGTTAAAATGGTTTATGTTACAATCTTACTATCCTTCTTAGTGTAATCGATAGAATACAAACGGTCAATTTTGGAAATCAATTTTTAAGAAAATGGGCAAAAATATAGAAAAAGTGAATTTATTCCAATGTAGAATCTATATGCTCATCCTATTGAATTTCTTCTAGCGTATATTGCTTAAATAAATAACTTGGAATACATTTTTGGAAGGAAATTTCACGAGATGTGAGTTTTTGATCAATTTTTCGTTTTTAGCCTCGGTTGACATTTCTGTGGAAATGCCCATATGATCAATGGTCATAATACCATAATACATACACTCAGACCAACATTTATTCGTACACCCATTGTTTTACTTTAACAGCTATAATAGTCAAGTCTTCACATAAAAAAAAATATATTTGGATAGGTCGTTCAGATTCCGTTTGAGTGATGCAAAACTTTCTTTAACCCATTAAGTACCCATTAAATATTTTGAGGTTAAACAAAAGTCCATTTTTCAACTTTTTTCCTCGATTTTTTACAAAAAAAAACTTTAATGCAGAAAAATTTTTCAAACAATTCTAAGAGTGACTGCAAAAAAAAATTTCGAAAATATTTTTGCTAGTATTTCCTAAAATGTTTTGAAAATTGCGTAAAAGGCACTTTTTGTGTGAAAAGTGTGAAAAAGTGGGAAAAATGGGTAAAAATTGTCATTTTTAGGATTTTCAAAAAATGTTAAAAAATACTAGCAAAAATATTTTTTTTGAAATTTTTTTGTTGCAGTCACTCTTAAAATTGTTTAAAAAAATTTTCTGCATCAAAGTTTTTTTTTTTTTTAAATCGAGGAAAAAAGTTAAAAAATTGACTTTTTTTTACTCAAAATATTCAATGGGTCCCTTATGGGTTAAGGAAAGTTTTGCATCACTCAAACGGATTTTGAACGACCTTTCCAAATTTATTTTTTTTAATGTGAAGACTTGACCATAATAGCTGTAAAAGTAAAAAAAAAAAGGGTGTACGAATAAATGTTGGTCTGAGTGTATATATTATCTATTAAGTGTGCTTAGATCTTATATTAAGCAAAAAAGTTTATACTATAGAAACTATTTGTTCTTAATATAAATAGCATAAAGTAGTATATTGAGCATCGGATATGATATTAAGGTCTTCAAGACCGCTCACAAAATTAGAATTTCGTATTTATAGGAATATTCAGAAATTTTCATTGAACTTTTGACACATTTCAAGTCTTAACTTATTGATTATTCTCTAAGTGTAGCTTTACTTACTTGAACCATGCAGCCTGTTCCTTTTCCAGCGTGAGCGTGACCAAAGCGTTGTCGTGATAAAAGCCTTCCAGGTCTGTGCTCCTTTTGTCGCCATCAAATGCCTTGAGAAAGCGACGCACAAACTTCCGGATGCCCGGCTGCATGTTGAGGGAATGTGGTGCCAGATACAACGATCGTGGCTGGGGCAGGAGGAGAACAGGATTCACTTCGCTGACGGATGCAATCTCCACATCGCTGTCAATCTCGCCATCACTGACAACAATTTCGCTGGGTGAAGATGATCTCGTCCACCTCAGCCTGTGTCCATTTAAAGCACGCAGATGCGGAAACATGATGACCAAGTGCTGCTCATAGTTTTGGGGCAGAGGATTCCTACTGAGGTTCAGCTCGGTGAGTTGCAGGCGCTCGAAGACGCGGAGCTCGTGCAACGCCTTTAATTCGTTGTGCTTCAGAGAAATGCTTTGCAAGCGGAAAAAACGCTGTTCCACGCTATGAAAGCCACTCAAGTTACACAGATGATTGTCGTCCAGCAGCAGGCGACGCAGTTGTGGCATCTCTTGCTCCATTATGTCGAGGATGACCTCCAGGCACTCGAACTGCTGCAGGGCACAGAACTCGCCCTTCCAACAATCGTCAGCGTAAAGGCGCCTCAGATTCAGACAACGCTTTTCCGTATCGTACCTGGACAGGATCACCTTGCGCAGTTTCCATCTGTAGAAATCGTCCACTTGGATGTTGGGCGGAGCATCGCTCACTCGTACTCCAATCAGGGGAGGACGATGGCCCCTTTGCTGTAGCTTCGCGGCCAGTTTGTAGCTGTCCACATAGAATGTGAACGTGGCGCCTTTGTCTCGATCCTCATCCGGCTCTCCGCCTTCGTGAAGATAGTAGTGCCTCAGCTTTCGAGGTGCCACGGCCAGACGCAACTTGTCCAACACCTCGTCGATGGTATAGCCACTGTTCCGACTGTAGACGAGAACGCGGTACCATCCATAGGGGCTGATCGGAATGACATACCGTCCATAGGGATGAAAGTAATGCCGGCACGGTAATCTCCCCCGATTCTGAGTAGTTGCAACCACAGCAACGGATTTCAGTCTTTGAGTTGTGGCTGCATCCGGTAATTCAATATTTTCATTTTCCTCGCTCATAATTCTCAAGCAAAATAAAATGTTTAAATTTTTACATTCGGGCTACTAGATGGAAAGAATTCATAAAGTAAGTAAAGCATTCAATGAAAAAAAGCATGAAAAGGATTAGAAGCACTAAAATAGTCTGAAGAGAGCGAGTGCACAAAACTGTTCAAGAATGACGCATAATTAGGGAGACATCATGAAGCTCTCTAAAACACAGTAAAAGTAGAAACAATGGCCGCGTTCACCAGAACTAATCAATCAGTAATCATGTATTTTGTTTGTTCGATAACAAAGTATCAGCATTGTCGGCACAACTAGAGCAAGATTATGTTATTCTAAGATTCTGATAATTGATTGTTGGTAAAAACCAGTGTTTAAAAAACTGGAAAAATTTTCATTTCTGTTGATTTTGCTTCTGCTTATGCTTCTGAAAAAAACAAAAGTAGCAGTCGAAGTAATAGCACAAAACAGTTTTCTACAAAAGTCGAAGCAGCAGCAGCAGTCGTCGTTTGATAATTTTTAAAATTGCTTTGCTTCTGCTTTCGTATAGTTTTGAAAGTCGAAGCAGCAGCAGCAGCATGCTTTTTAGAATTTAGAAAATTTATTTGCTTCTGCTTTCTGGCTGCTTCGAAAGTCGAATTAGCAGCAGCAGCAGGCTTTTTAGAATATTGAAAATTTCTTTGCTTCTGCTTTCTGGCTGCTGTCGAAGCAGCAGAAGCAGTAGGCTTTTGCAAGTTACAGTCTGATGACTTTCTGCTTATGTTGTTTGCTGCTCCCCATGTATTCATATAAATACATGAAGAGTTTGTAACGAAGCTTCTCCTAGGGCTCGCACAGGGTTACCTGAAATTCCCTAAGATGAAAAATATTTGACCAGAAAGAAAAAGGAGCATGCATTTCATTATCGTTATGAAAATTCTGTGTCCCACGCTTTTATTTTCGTTTCTTTGTTACAAAGTTTCGTATCGCCGCATATTGAAGAAAATTTTACTGCTAAGAAAGAGACGAAAGTGCCGCTGGCCAGCTAGCCCCCTGCTTGTCTTGAAGTTTTTCTTGGCCCTCAGAATCCTTTCGCCAATGGTTTTAATCACTTCGTGACTTGCATCATTTACAATTTTTTCAGTGCAAATTCAGAAACGATGTTGCTTCAATTAACTCACAGCACCTAGTGAATTAAATGCTCGACTTTCGAAGCAGCCAGAAAGCAGAAGCAAAGAAATTTTCAATATTCTAAAAAGCCTGCTGCTGCTGCTGATTCGACTTTCGAAGCAGCCAGAAAGCAGAAGCAAAGCAATTTAAAAAATTATCAAACGACGACTGCTGCTGCTGCTTCGACTTTTGTAGAAAACTGTGTTTTGATATTACTTCGACTGCTACTTTTGTTTTTTTTCAGAAGCATAAGCAGAAGCAGCAGCTAATATTGAACAGTTGCAAACAGTCAAAGCAGAATAAAGTCAAAATTTTGTAACTTTTGCTGTTTCGACTGAAGCATTTTAAACACTGGTAAAAACAACTCGTAGCGCCCTTATCAGATACTTCTTGTACAATTTAACGGATACTATTTTATAAATTCAATTTTTATCATCTTCAATGAGATACTATAATGATTTAATAATAATTGTTGCGATCGAGAATGTGTTATGTTGACTCTTGTAGCTAAAAGGGTCAGTTTTTGAATTCTTTTGTTGTTAACTGCAGTATTTTACCGTTACTACATTCTTTATTTAATAAAAAAAATACTTTTTTATCGTTTGAAATTTGGCGCCATAAGTTGAGAAATCTAGTGACTTTCTACTTTCCAAATATCGAGTGAATATCGCATTGTTTTCTAAAAATATAATTTCTCAGAAATGTACTATTCTCCCACCACTAGCTCCCATATGAAATATATAGGAAAAATGTAGCATAATAATAAGAATAAATGAGAAAAAGAAAACATTATGCAAAGCTTACAGGCAAAAGAAAGGAATAATAGATAAAACAATATAGAAATTACTCGAAAGAGAGGATGAGCAAAGGAAGGAGACTGATAAATCCTTTAATATCAATTAACAGCAATGAAAAGACAATTTAAAATTGGTTTAAGAAACAAAGATTAAATCATTTACGAATAGTGTAAAATAAGAAGAGAAACGGCAAAATTAAATGGAAAGCAATGCTAATTGCTGTCCAATTAGTTTCACTTCCTTTAAGTTCAAACAGAATTGAATGCGTAACAATTCCAGCTTGATGACAAAGTTGAAACATTTCGAGAATAATGTTTCCCATATTTACGTAGAAAAAACATTATGTCCCCAACCATAATTAGCTGCTTATCCTCTCATTTTGCATGCTGAATGCTCCCCCATTGTTTGTCCACATCGTGATGAGATTCACAGTTCTTAACCCTCCCTCAAACACATCCACATAGGTTGGAGCGCATCAATGCAAAGCCCCTTTTTGTAATGGCCGACATGTCTTTTTTTTATTGTTTTATTTTTGTTTTTTTTGTTTGAGCATGTTGCCAATTCGACAGACTTCGTTTTTAACTGTTCATATACAGTCTATGGCTAATAGGGTCGACGTCCAGGCAACGCTCTCGCCCATATATTACACATATTATGCTTACTTAACAATTAGAGATGCTTTTGCAGTTTCAGAAAATTGCTTTGTTGAGTTAATATGCTCTACAAATTGAAGCAAAGCGGTATATTAAACTAGTTGAAAAGGCAATAAAGAAATCAAAATAAAACTTTAATTATTTTTAAGATTTTAAATATGTTTATTAAATAGGTCTCGAATCTAATCTACGAGGTATCATCAGGGTATCTCCACGTCAGACACTCTCTACTAGTGCATTATTATTTCTGTTTATACCAACATGAAGAGGAGGACATTGTGTTTATACTTATTTTGAGAGCTCTTTGCTCATTGAGCTGTGAATGGCGGCGAGTGAGCTTTAAGGACCAACATGCCAACTGGTCAACTGACTTTGATGACCAAGAGCAGCAAGCGGATGGAGAGCGTGTGACAAGCAGTTTTATCCAATGAATTTCATCTCAAAGTCGAATCACAATATTCTATCAGTAAGTATCAATTGAATGCACCTGGAGCAAACCACATACCATAAACAATTAAATCGAATCGCAAAGAGAATCTCAAAATTGATCGATACTTGTCTGGCATTGCTCACGTTTCAGTTGTTGTTGTTGGCATTTCATAGGTCTCTCTCCAGATGTTAATGATTACAACTGCCAATGCCATTAAATTATTTTCATTCTCTCTTGGCTTCGGATAAATTTCTTTATGCATGATAACACAGCGTGAACACAACAAATGTCTCGCCCAAGGCATTCGAATAGGGAAAATGGTCTGATTGCATGCAACACACACACACATACACACAGACCCATACACACACACGCAGAGCGGAGGCGTTGCTTCTACCCCAAGCCAGAGTTGAGACCCGGGCAAATCAAAGACCCTTTTGACCATTTACTGATAACGCAGACACAGGCACAACAGGCGGGCCTGTAACATGGCATTTGTTTAATGGATTAAAAATAATACGTGTATAGAAATGAGACACAGGCAGAAGAGAAGTAAAGGGAAAGGGAAAGAAAGGTGGGGAAAATGCTGATAAAAATCGTAGCACGTTTCTCAGTGTGGCAAATGGAAAATGTGCGGCGTGTCATAAATTAATTTTCCTAAATTCAGAATTCTTTAGTCTGACTGTCTGGCTGTCTATCTATTCATATATATGGATTGGGCTACAGATTCTTGTTAATAATTATGCCATGTCGCTCTGATAGGACAGCCAGAAGCTGACACACAAAGGATTTCCCCTGCCTTTAACTTCAGTTGGGAGGTGGTCATGGGATGGGTTGAAACGAGGACTGGGCTTTATCAAAAGCAAGGCACTTTTATTCAAGTTATTAGGGTTGAGAGCCCTGCCATTGTGGTTGCAGGAAGCGAAGCCATGAAACAATCTTTTTGAAAATATTATGCAAAAATCATGATTAAGCACTTTTCTTTGTGGTCCTGCTAATAAGCCATTCATTCGCCGTACAATTCTGGGAAATACCGGTATCTTATGGCCAAACAATTTTGCAGCAGACACATCTGCTGTATCTTTTTCAGCTATCGTCGAGCATTAAATCAGTTTCATGGTCTCAAAACATATACATACTTGAATGAAACCTTAAATTGAAGAATGAACTGTAGAACTGTTATCACTGACGATAAACCTTTATTTTTAAGGCCCAGTACAGAGTTAAGTTTGTTGAATGAGTAAATTATTTTATTCATCTAGATTACTCATATCGGGTTTGACCACTTGGATAGAGATTGATGTTATCGATGATATAAGCCTGGAAAAACAAACAACAATATAAACTAAAAGCAACACTATATTCATTTACGCATTAAATGCTTTAACAATATGAATTATTAAATGCGACAATACCACTAAGGTATAAAAAAATAAAAGTATACAATGAAATATTACTTTTTAAGTGAAGTAGAAAAGAACACGATCGTCGTTTGTGTCATAAAATATTATTCATATTTATATTTTACAAACACAAAGTTATATTCAGTGAAAACTTCAATAAATTCTCAAACACTGGTACGCACATTAGCCGAGTTCATTTTAGGTACCAAAGATCAACAGACACATTAAATAATTAACTTGAAAAGATTTTCCAGTCTCAGACGCAGCTTTGGCGACACTTAACGTGCATCATCGAGCCTCAAATCGTGCAGTTTCGGAAATGTTTAAGATATTTGATATTCCCCGCGCCGATCCTGTGGATCTGCCTTTTGCCTGCGGATCATGGCCCATATTGATAACTGTTTTCTCCTATTTACTCTTCGTTCTGAAGCTCGGTCCAAAATTTATGGAAAATCGAGAGCCTTTCAAACTGCGGGGTACCCTCAAGGTGTATAATATTTTTCAAATTCTGTTTAACAGTGTTCTTCTAATAGTCGTAAGTAAGAGAAACAAAACAGCTTGTAATATTATCGTAAAGTGATTAATCTCTTCCGCAGAGTCTTTACATTATTATCACGAAGAAACCCTTCGACTTTAACTGTATAATGGTACTACCCTTAGATCACGAATTGAAAGACACAGATCGTCTAATCGGCTACTTGTACTATCTCAACAAGATTATCGACTTGCTGGACACTGTCTTCTTTGTGTTTCGCAAGAGTTATAAACAGATTACAAAGCTGCACCTCATTCATCATGTCTACATGCCAACGGCCTGCTACTTCTGGCAACGGACTTACGGATTCGGAGGCCATTACACATTTTCAGCACTCCTCAATCTCTTTGCACACATCGCGATGTACACCTACTACTACCTTTCATCCCAGAACCCGCTGATCAGAAAGAGTGCTTCGTGGAAACAGTACATTACCATCGTACAGCTGGTTCAGTTCGTCTTGATGTTTTCTCACAGCCTCTGGACCCTCCTGCAACCAAACTGTGATGTACCACTTCCAAAGATCTTCTTAGTGATGTTCATGTCAGGCCTGATGTTTGTGATGTTTATTAATTTCTACAGGAAATCCTATTTACAAACAAACAAAAAAGCTGTGTAAAAATAAAAATTAACTTCATAATAAATTTATTGCTCTGCCTTTAACAATAAGATGAATAATGATTACTATATTCATTTAAAAATATACATTTATTTTTATAAAACTAGCATATCGTTATGATTCATGTGCCGCAGAAAGGGAATTAAGCTTTCAAATTTTAATGACAATCTTATAAGCCATTTTTTTATTTAAATATAATTCGCTTACTTTAAAGTTAAGTAGGATTCGTTGACTTTACTTTACTTTACTCTACAAAAAAAAAAGGAGAAAGTTCGCTATAGTGGAACCCTCGACTATAAACTAATATTAGATTCGTTATAAAATAAACGTACATGCGCATATTTACTGTATCAATTTGTTTTTAACAATTTTTTTATTTTTACCTTTCTTTTTCTGTGTATGGCAGCTTAATGATATAGTGGTCCGATATCAACCATATTTTGGCAGGATATATGGGACTATCCCGTATGCATATTCTGTCAGTTTGGTTCAGATATCTCAAAAAACAAAAGAAGGTTTTTAATACTATGACTTGTCTTTCGACTGATCGCTTCTTTGGCAGCTATATGATATAGTGGGCGGATCCAAATTTAACAAGAAACTTGATCTGGCTCTATCGACTCGGCTGTTGATGCTGATCAAGAATATATATATAACTTATAGGATCGAAGATGCTTCCTTATGCCTGTTACATACATCACACAAAACCATTATACCCTTTTTGACCGTTTTCAATGGGTACAGGGTATAAAAATACTAATTAAATTTTGAACGATGCAAACAAATCAATTATCTATTCACGCACATTAACTGAGCTCGAGAAAAAACTGTCGGGTTCCGGAGATCAACAAATAGTAATAAGAAATTAAGTAAACACATTTTTCTAGTCGCAGACGTCGATTTGACGACGTTCAGCGTGGATCATCTGGCTCAGTCTTAAATCACCCAGTTTTGGATATGTTTGAGATATTAAATTCTCCTCACGCCGATCCCCTGAATCTGCCTTTTGCTTCCGGACCATGGCCAATTTTGATACTTATATTCTCGTATTTACTCTTCGTTCTAAAGATCGGCCCAAAATGTATGGAAAATCGAGAACCCTTCCAGCTACGGGGTGCACTCATGGTGTACAATATATTTCAAATTCTGTTCAACAGTTTACTTCTAATAATGGTAAGTTAAAGATACAAAACAACTTCAAATATTATCGTTATCAAGATAATCTCTTGCGCAGAGCCTTCACTTCTATATCACGAAGAAAACCGTCGACTTTAACTGCATATTAGTCCTGCCCTTAGACCACGAGTTCAAGGACACTGATCGTCTAATCGGCTACTTATACTTCGTCAATAAGATCATCGATCTGTTGGACACAGTCTTCTTCGTGCTCCGAAAGAGCTATAAACAGATTACGATGCTGCATCTCGTTCATCATATCAACATGGCAATCATCTGTTACTTTTGGCAAAGGACTTACGGATACGGAGGACATTTCGTATTTGCAGGACTCTTAAATCTGTTTGTCCACACTGTGATGTACACTTACTACTACCTCTCATCTCAGAATCCGCTAATTAAGAAGAGTGCTTGGTGGAAGCAATATATTACGATTCTGCAACTAGTTCAGTTCGTTCTCATATTTTCCCACAGTGTTTGGACCCTTTTACAGCCGAACTGTGATGTACCCTTCACGAAGATCTTCTTAACGATGGCAATGTCAGGCCTTATGTTTGTCATGTTTATGAACTTCTACAGGAAATCCTATACCCAGACAAAGAAGGAAGCCTTGTAGAAATATCAATTAATTTCCAAATAAATTTAATGCTATGCTTTCAGCAATACGAAAACGATTGATTAATTTGGGATATACATACTATATATGTAAACTGAAGGGGGACATGGGATCTCTTAAAGCATACTCGATAATTATCTGCTCAGCTCAGTACCCACATTAATATTTGTGCATTTTTAAAGCATACTTTATCTGCGTGAGCAACATAGGAGTATAGTCATCAAGTTTGCTTACTTTAATTCCAATAATGTCCGAGATCTAGAAGTTCAAAGGGACGAATATAAATTGACGTAAATAAAATCACTTGGGAACCCTTTGAGTATAAGTATTACAAAGTAATGTTACAAATCGGAATACCATTTAATAATGGATGAAATGCAAGAAGCAATGCTTAAGGTAATATTACCTTTTTACGGCAAAAGCTAGTTGAGAACTCTAAGGCGCAAGAATAAAAAAATAAAATTTCAGCAAGTCATAAGACGTATAAATTTTGTGAAAATATAATTACCAAGTTCCGGAATTCAAAAATTAAGATCATTTCATACTTAATTGAAGAATAATATTGTACAATAAGTTAAGGCTGCAAGCCAAATTTGAACAAAACCGGTTCGGTTCTAGTTTTTGGAATTGGAAACATTTAACAAATTCATTATACTCTTTTTGCCATTTTTAATAGGCACAGGGTATCAAAGTAATTCATTAGACAAGTCTTTGACCATTTGTTAAGATATAAGATAAACAAATTATTAAATGTATCAATAAATCTTTAGCTCCAATATTACAATATTAACAACAGAAACTTGATTCTCGCGTTGCTAAAAATTTAAAAAAAAAAAAAAAAAAAAGGAATACTCCTTAGTGGAGCAGCATATTACGATCCCATAACTGTTTCAGTTCGCTATCGCGTTTTTCCTCAGCCTTTGCGCCCTTTTGCAAAAAAACTGTGATGAACCCTTTCCAACAATCTTCTTGGTGATGTTTATGTGAAGCAATTTGATTGTCAGACTTATGAACTTTTATAGAACGTACACAAATACAAAAAGAAAAATTTTAAACTCTGCTTTCAATAATACTATTGAAAATAATGTGAAAATAAATATGTTTCCAATTTTTACAGGATATTTTAAGAGCAATCATTTGAGTAAAATTTTCAGCGATTTGAATCGACCAATTATATTTTGAGATATGCAATCTTAACAATTTCGTATGCACATTAACTAAGTTCAAGTAGAGTAAAGACCGTCAGTTCCAAGAGATCATATAATAATAATAAATTTAAAGCGAGTGCAAAGTACTCTTAGTTTGCATCTAATTTGAGCTCGTAAATTAATTTTTTTAACACAGAAAAAACGATTCTAAACTTGAAGTGGATCTGGAAACAATTTTTTAGTCTCAGACGCAGTTTTGACGACGATCAACGTGCATCATCGAGATGTTTGAGATCTTTAATATTCCTCACGCCGATCCGCTTAATTGGCCTTTTGCCGGCGGATCATGGTCCATTATAATACTAATATCCTCCTATTTGCTCTTCGTGCTGAAGCTAGGTCCAAAATTTATGGAAAATCGGGAACCCTTCAAGCTACGAGGTGCACTGAGGGTGTATAACATATTCCAAATCCTGTTTAACGCTATACTTCTAATAGTGGTGAGTAAATGATTCAAAACAGCTTTTGACATTATCTTAGTCTGACTCATTTCTTTCGCAGAGCCTTCACTTTATTGTCACGAAGAATCCCTACGACTTTAACTGCACATTGGTCTTACCCTTAGACCACGAATTAAAAGACATGGATCGATTAATCAACTACTTATACTATCTCAACAAGATTATCGACTTGCTGGACACAGTCTTCTTTGTGCTTCGCAAGAGTTATAAACAGATTACAAATCTGCACCTCATTCATCACGTCTATATGGCAACGGCCGGCTACTTTTGGCAACGGATATACGGATACGGAGGACATTTCGTGCTTTCAGGGCTCCTAAATCTCTTTGTGCACATCGTGATGTACACCTACTACTACCTCTCATCCGAGAATCCGCAGATCAGGAAAAGTGTTTGGTTTAAGCAGTATATAACCATTATGCAACTGGTTCAGTTTGTTCTCATGTTTTCTCACAGCCTTTGGACCCTCCTGCAACCAAACTGTGATGTGCCACTTCCAAAGATCTTCTTAGTGATGTTCATGTCAGGCCTGATGTTTGTCATGTTTGTGAATTTCTACAGAAAATCCTACTTACAGGCAAGCAAGAAAGCTGCGTAAGACAAGCTAAACTTATGCTATAATAAATTTCCAATTTTTTAATCCGAGGGAATATGAACAAAAGAGTTAACCTTGCATTTGCGGGTCATTTCCATACTACGTATACTTTAAATTCTTTAAAATCTTGTTGACGGTCCGAATGAGATACTCAAACTAATGACCCAGTAGTCATAATTATTTAAAAGTAATACATGCCATTCACCAGCCAATTGAAAAAATATTAAGTCGTTGCCTTATTTGTTTTACTCAAATTAATATAAAATCTACTTTTTTCTTGTTTGCATTTAATTTATCGACGATAAGGGAGCAAGACAATCAGAGAATTCTGAATTACTATTTGGCTGGTATCACAATCAGAACATCCAGTTGAACTTCCAAAACTTGAACTTTTATAACTCGAATTTTCTCTAACTCGAACTAAATCGAGGGGCAATAGTGTACACTATTATTAAAAAAGGAATTCCATAAGTCTAAGTCTTTAAATTTCGAACTTTTTCTTGAATAATGGTGAATTGAGTCAGGGAAGCTCGACTGTATATGTACAATATATCTTTGAGCAGCATATCAATGTTCTTGAACACGCATATGTACACACTTATTTATATAGAGAAAATACTTATATTTCTTGTATAACATAAATTGGTAGACAGCATAAAAGTTTTGTGGAACTACATGTTTTTTAACGTATTAACTTAGCTCTGAGTTAAAATAAACCTGAACGCTACCATGACTTTTGCAGCTTTACGTAATATCAAATGCGGAGTTCGATAGAAATATGATATCAATGTTCACAGAGACTTCAAGGTCAGAACTCAAAGTTTATTTATTTGTTATTTTCATAAATGTGCAACAATATCATAAAACAAATGCCAAATTGACATTAAAACTTTAAACCGTGAAATTAATTTATGTTGGATCTGTGAGATATCAAGACTCCCAAATTGACTGTCATTAAGGATTGAATTAGAGACTATTGGGGACGAAACTGCAATTCGATATGTATGACATTTTTGAAAGACCACATGCTGATCCCAGTGGATTGTTTCTCTGCACAAGTCCTTGGCCTATGCTCATCATAATATCCTCCTACTTGCTCTTTGTGCTTAAGGTGGGCAAAAAGTTTATGGAGAATCGGGAGCCTTATAACCTACGAAAGATTCTCAAGGTGTACAACCTCATGCAAGTCCTTTACAACAGTGCACTCTTCTTAGGGGTAAGTGGTAACTTAAAGCAAAGTGAGAGTTAATGAATTTAAAGACTCTTTTTAGGCATCTTATTATCTCCTCTCCCAGAGGCCCCACAATCTGAGTTGTCTGACAGTAATGCCACCGGATAATCCCTTAAAGAGCACAGATCGAATGCTCTCCTATGCGTATTATATCAACAAGTTCATCGATTTACTGGACACGGTTTTCATCGTTTTGAGAAAGAACTACAAACAGATATCGGCCCTTCATCTACTGCATCATCTCTATATGCCAGTATGCGGATACTATATAATACGATTCAATGGCTTCGGTGGTCACATTATAGTCACGGGATTGCTTAATCTGTTTGTTCACATCTTCATGTACGGTTACTACTACTTGGCATCTCAGAACCCCCACAGCAAGCGGAACCTATGGTGGAAGCGGTACATTACCATCCTACAGATGGTTCAGTTCGTGATTATCTTCGCACATAGTGCTTGGACCCTAATTCAACCAAACTGTCAGGTTTCGCGTCACTTACTCTATATGGCACTCTTTATGTCAGTAATTATGTTTTCAATGTTTTCCAACTTTTTTATGCATGTGTACATTCTCCCAAAGAGAAAAATGGTTAAGGACAAGCTTAAATAATTTTCAACATTCAGAACAGATTTGCGTTTGTAAAAGAATCGATTTTTTGAATTCTTTCTTAAATTGTAGTGAAGTACTGTTAAAATCTAATAAATATTTAAATTCTAATTTTACTCTGATTATTTGTGTACATTTTAATGGAGGTTTGTTGAATTTAGCACCTTTGAATGTTATTAAAATTATTTGACTTCTAATATAAATTGATTTTTTACACAACAGACTCGAATTTTTCAAGGAAATTTTTGTATATAACCTAAAATGTACAATCAAATGAGAAACATAGTATGAGTTTTATAAACTTGTAGTGTAGAACAAGAATTTAAATGAAATGGAAAACTATTCAGCCCAAGGTGCATCTGTTGAACTTATGTGTGTGCGAATTAGAGGAAATACAATGTATAAATTCATTGAATTAGAGACATGCTAAAGTGTGATAAAAACAACATACAAATGAATCAAACGACTAGTCAATGCTCAACTCTTTCAACGGACACAAGAAATCGCAAAAGCGAACAATTACATTTCGTTATGTTGGAAATTTTAAATAGAACACACGCAGATCCCGTCAAGCTACCTTTGACCGATGGCTGGAGTCCCATGCTTATCATTGTCGGATCCTATTTGATCTTTGTGCTAAATCTAGGACGACAGTTCATGTCCCATCGGCAGCCGTACGATCTCAAAAATGTGCTCAAAGTCTACAATCTTGTGCAGATCGTGTACAATGCTATCATTTTCATAGCGGTAAGTGTGAAATTCTCTATCTAAAATGAACTTTAGTCGCTAAACAAATAATTCTCTCTATTCCGCAGGGAACGTACTATATTTTTTGGGAAAGCCCATACAAATTGAGCTGTTTGACAGTATTGCCACTTGATCATCCCTTGAAGGTGACGGAACGCGTAATTTTTTATTCATATTATATGAACAAAATCGTTGACCTACTAGACACTATTTTCATAGTTCTGCGAAAGAGTTACAGGCAAATCTCGGCACTACACCTGATTCATCATGTGTATATGGTTGTGGGATCTTACGTTTTAATACGATACAATGGCTATGGAGGTCAAGTGTTGATTACGGGATATCTGAACGTGTTCGTGCACTCCGTGATGTATGGATATTACTACCTCTCATCGCAGTACCCGCTAATTAAACAGAGTCTCTGGTGGAAGAAGTACATTACCATTCTGCAGATGGTTCAGTTTCTTCTCATCTTTGCACACAATACTTGGACCTATATGCAACCCAACTGTGGTGTCTCACCTTACATTATATATTTGGTATTCTTCATGTCTAGCTTAATGTTCGTAATGTTTACCAATTTCTACATTCAAGCCTATATACGACGACCAACGAAGAAACAAAGCTGAGTTCAAGTAAACAATACTAATTCAAATAAAGATGAATTATATTATGGAGGTTTCTTATAACATTATAATCTTTAGAAATTAAATAGAGATATTGCATTTCAAAGTCAAGTGCTCCAGTTATGTTCTCTCATCCTCTTGTGATTTAAAAAAATTCTAAGGAAACATTGTTCAATGTTCGTGCCATTTAATGAGCCAAACGAAAATGTTTCCTGATAAAAATGCAAAATGTAGCAATTAAGCAAAATGCATACAAATGACAAAGGCAAAAGTACTTGTAAAAAAGTGAAAAACAAATGAAAAGAAAATGTAAAAAGAAGCTGCTTGAAACTCCTCAAGAGCAAACACTCAAAAGATGAAACATAAAACGAAGCCCCAGAGCCCATAAAAAACCACATTGTGCCAAGACGCACTTAAAAATCCGCCAACCGTCAGTCACCTCCCAAAACATCATCATATGGCGAAAAAAAAGTCGTCTCTTCAGTCTCGTCGGTCTCCGCGAAATCCCATAAAAATTGCAACATAAAAATTAAACCACTAAACGCAGCAAAATTGTTGGGCTTTGGGGCGCTGATAATGTGCCCAGTTTGGTTGAGTTCTCGTTTTGAAATACCCTTTTACAAGAAGAGACTTGCAATTTTATCAACGATTATGTCATACACATACTCTTTGGGAAATATGTTAAATAGTCTTAAAATCACAGTTCTAAGATTAAATATTGACACTTAAGAAACAAAAAATATCATAAGATAGTTAATAAAGTCAAGACGTATTGTCAAATTCTAGAAATGGTAGGTATATTAGCTAATTCCTGTTTTATTATTTATATTGAGTCACATAAAGTAATAGATAATGATATAATTATTTGAATAATGTCAAATATAAAACTCTAAGATAGCGAAAATATCTTAATCTCGTTTTTATTTCATATTTTAAAATACATATCTATCAATTCACAGATTCGTTTAAGACAAACTAATGTTGATATATTTAACATGTTGGCTAAAATTGATTTGTTTTAATTATCATCGTTTTCCATTCAATATCAACAAGCTTATTTTTGATCAGCAAGAGTATTTAAGCTTCGTTAAAACAAAAGTCTGTTGTTTTTTCTGTATTTTAATGACTTTGACTTTGGAGTTTCATGGTTTGTTTTCTGTGTGTTGTATGTGTGTGTGTGTGCTTTTTTTATTTAAAGAGTGCAGCAGTTCATAAAGCGACCCCCAGTTAGTTGTTTTAAGTCGCCCTCACGTTCGCACTCCCATGGGCAGCTGCTGTTGGAACTGCCATGATGAGACAGAGGGGAGAGAGAGAAGTGAAGAGGGGATGTTACCGCTTAGTCGTAATAATATTCAATAATAATACATGCGCACATTTCAAATATCGCATAAAAAGCACTTGCTCAACATTTCAGACATGCTTCGACTGCGCCTTTAGAATTTAATGTGCTTATAATGCCGCCTGCTGGCTCTTGAGCCCAATTTCGAGTCCAAACCCAATTTCAAACCCATTCCCAATCCCATTCGCAATCGCAATCTTCAATCCAATTCGAATTCGCATTCGACTCGGCGCACACACGTTCACGTAATTGTCAGGGCAACCCTCGTCGCAATTTCTGGATGTTTAACGGCAAATGATGTCAATTCCGATGCGAGGCATCCCCGAAGGATGCACGAAAAAATAAATACAAATTCAGCTCACTTCTCCTATTCCATTTCCATTTCCCTTTTCCGTCGAAAATTGATCTTAATTGGTGCGTGAAGTGTGCGCATACTGAGCGGATTTCATCGCTGCCAGGCAACAACTATTAACAAAGTAAATGTCCTCTTATTTTCTCTCCTCTCTTAGTATTATTGTTAGGAACTTGTCAGTTACCATGTCAGATGCCTACCCATGCCAAGATGGTCTCTTATAATTGGCTTAGCAGCGGAAGGGAAACATCAACAATCAAATTAGACAGCCACTCACATACGAGGGGGAATTAATTCAAAATCAAGAAATTAAAATTATTATTGGAATTTGTTTATTTTATTTTAACTAAGCTCAGATCGACTGTAAAGATTTATTACAAATACAAATATGTAAATAATTAAAACAATATTCAAAATATTAAAATGAATGCTTGTTGAATTAAAAGATACAATTAAAGATTTCCCAACCATTTTTATCTTTAAAGTCCGCAACGTAACGTCCGCAACGGACAAAAATTAATATTTCTATTTAACAAAACTACTTATCAATTTTTTTGAGCTGCATTGCAATAATCATAAATTTCACTTAATTTTTGTATTTTTATATTATAACTATGCAAAATTCGCAAAAAAAAAAATGTGCAAATGCACATTAACCACAAAGTCGACTTCCGTTTTTTGTAACGTCCGCGACGGAACTTTAAGCAAGCTTAACTTTTTTTCAAAAACAGTGATTCTTTTATCTTAAAATAGGTTTAAGAGTACTTCCAAGGAACTTCATTTTCCAAAAAATTTTATTAAATTGTAGCAATCTGAGCGCGAGCTGTATCAGTTTTACAGTTTTTAACATCTGCAACGCTGTATTAGTCATATAGTGCATATAAATAAGGAGAGAAATCGGTCGAAAGTTGTCCAAGTGATTGTTTTTACTTAGAAAGGACTTTTTTTGACTTCAAAAGAATTTCTTAAATTTAATATGTCAGTTTTAAATACTTATTACAAAGACAACCCTCGTTACCGCATAATGCTCGGGCAGGCATCCAAACTGATTAGCATAAATTCGTCTATGTCGTTTGCTGGCAACGTTGTCGACTTTGTCGTTGTTCTCGTCGTCGTTGTTGTTGTTCTCGTTGCTGATGTTGTTGTCGTCTTTTGTCAACGTGTCTTGCATGGCAAGCAAAAAGTTTAGCAGCCAAATGCAGACAAGGCACGGACTAGGATCTTGGGCCTGAGTTCTGAGTTCTGAGACTCTGAGGCTCTAAGGCTTGGGGGCCACGGCATTTGGCTGGCACATGGAAACATGTGTCACTGAGGGCTGTCTACTTATTGCACGACTAATGTCAGTTGCACTCGCCATTCTCCATTCGGATCCCTCGCTCTCTCTCACAAAGCCCTCGCTGCCTGGCTGCCAACAAAAGGTAGCAAACTTCCTGGCACAAAAAGCATTTTAAACTGCAAAATGCATGCCATGGAATTTCTTTAGGGGTTGCCTGCCAGTCTAAGGCGTTGCCTGGACAGAAAACTAAAGACCAAGTGTGCGGGGAAATGTAGAAGAGGAATGGGAATGGGATTGGGAATTTGAATGGAGAATGTAGAATGCAGAATGCAGAATGCAGAATGCAGAATGGGTTGTGGTTTTCCATTCAAGCGCAAATTATTTCCAAGGCGCTGACATCGCTGTGTGAAGGACGGAGTATAAATGCTAAAGGCAATGCTCAGCTTAAGTAGTTTTAATACTCAGTGCTCTAGCAAAAAGGGTATCTGCAACTTTGAAGCGAAAATTATCTATTATTAAAGACAATTTTGTAAATATATCTTAGAAATTAAAAATTTACCAGTGATTTTATTAAGTAATTTAATAAATATATCTTAGAAGTGCTTTAATCAGTTAATCCACAATAAAGATAAATATTCAATCAACTTGATAAAATGTACTCTATGAAAGTCAACTTCAATAAAAATTTACCGTTTGGGCTCTGCCATCGATATTTCGAGCGCCAGTCTTTACACCTCTTTCTAATAGCTAAACATTTTTAGATTTTAATTTAAAATCGGTTTGGATCTAACAGACATCTTTTTGGAACGTCTGTTGTTTGAGCACTTTTAACTGGAGCATGCTTATTTCTTCAACTGGCATTGTTCTAAGCACTTTCAACGGTCTTTTCATTTGGCAAGCTTTCCTTTCGGTCAATGTCTTACTGTTGTTATCTTTCCCTCTCCCTCTTTCTCTCTCACCCTTTCTGTCGAATGTTGGCTGAGTTTTGCATTACAATGGCCTCGACAGCTGCAAACAAAACCTTAGCCCAGACCTAAACTCGCCTGAGTCTGCTGCATTATCTCACGCACTGCATCAATTTTTCAAAGCCAACGAATTTTATTGGTATCTTCTTAGGACTGACGGCAATCTAATTTTCACCAGGGCCGAGAGACCCCAAGGAATTCCTAATGGCGGCACATCCATTTCTTTTAGATTGTTGTTCTTTTTGTTGGACTACCATTCGAGTGGAGTGAGTAAATGAGTGAAGGATGTGTACAGAGAGTTCAGCAACTCGCTTTGCTCAGCTAATGACTCTAATCATATTTTAGTGGATCCCAACTAATTGTGGACGCGGTTGTTGCCAGCACATAAGGTTGACAGACGAGCAAACAAACCCGAGCACTAAAAACGGGAGAGCAATTTACACCTTGACTCTGTAAAATTCACAAGACATTGTAAAATTCAAATCAAGCGGTTTGTTAACGACTTTAAAATGCTCTCAAATAACATTTCTTAAAATTGAATATCTGATTTGGACAACATTAGCCAAAAATAAAGCTTATTAATTTTATTTGTAAGAAAGTAAAACAAGATATATAAAAGATAAAATTTAGCTCCTTTAAAAATAATCCAAATTTAAAATCAAACAATTTAAGAGGACTAAAAATAAATATAAAATAAAAACAACAGGGAAAATTAAATTAATTATGTAAAACAAATTATATATCTTTCTAATATATAAATAATGTTTTTTAAAAAAATATTTTAACAATAATGATACAAAATTCTGACATAATGATGTTAGTATTTTAACAATTATATTTATAATATTCAACACTAAGAATGTTTGAGATAGGGCGCTAATTAAAGAAGGAATGTCACATGTTTAGCTACAATATGAATGCAGCTTTTTCATTGGAGGGTATTATGGCATAAGAAGCGTAGACCGGACACTAAAGACGTGTTAATGAAGCAGACATGCAGGCCAGAACTTGGCCCAAGTCGTTGTCCCCCACTCAGTCTCAGTCTCAGTTCCAGTCTCAGTTGAGAGTCTCAGTTAAGTCTCGTTCTCGGTCTTGGTCTTGGTCTTTATCGCAGTGGCTGTTGTTGTAGTTGCTGAATGAATTTGTACAACTTGCAAATCATGTTGACTGACAATCCAGCGCGGGAATAACGTCTGTGTGGAGTTGAAAGTGGGACTGCGATGAAGATTGCGACTGGAACGGGATGGGGCAGAACTTAAAAAGTGTTGAACGGGACGGGTAGGGGCGAAGAACAAACAGAGGAACATATTGTGCCATACATATTATGAAAATGTGTGTCTGAGGCCCATAAAGAGGAAACAGTGTCAGGGCTAGGGAATAAGGGGCACTAACGGGACGAAAGGGGACGAAAGGGGTCGAAGGGGGAGAGAGTTAGCAGTTGGCTGGCTGCCTGGTTGGCTGTTCTACTAAATCAACATCATTAAGTTTTCTGTTTATAAAGAAAACACTCGAGCATCGGTGCAAAGTCTTCGTATGTATTTTGTATATTTCTTCTTTTTTTTATTATTATTTCTCTTTTCATGTTGTTCACTTGTTCAGTTGTTCAGTTGGTTCAGCTTATTTGATTGTATTTACAGAAACCGATGATGCGAGCCAGTGTTATTTTAAGCTGGTTCAATGCAAGACAAGGAAGTTCTCCCTGTTGGCTCTTGAAAAAGCGATACTGGGCACAAATTAGTAGTAAACTGAACTCAACTTAGTTTGAAGTTGAAGTTTCTTGCATATTTGCTTATCCATTTTGACCAAAACTCAGAAACTGCATTCATAAGTTAGTTCACTTAGGTGAGAAATAAGCGCAGGCAAACCAAACCAAACCAAGCCAAACCAAAGGCAGAGGTTGAGGCAATGAGGCAAGTGCATTGCCAAGTTAAGTCAAGCCATCCATTATGTATGTCGAACGACTCGACGGCCCAAACAAAATGTGAAAGAAAGAAGAAAATAAACAACAAAGTCACGAAATTGTTTATACAATAAATAAAGAGCCGTCTGCGCGTCTCAACGAGCGAACAGCAAAAGTATCTTAAAGATACAAACAAGATTTCAGCATGATGCACGCATGCCGAACATGCCTTGACTCTCTGTTGTCCGTTGTCTGTCGTCTGTCGTCCGTTGCCTTGCACTTGGCACTGGGCAGGACAGGATGTATGGATGCTCCTAACGTTTACACACACACTCACTCACACACACAGAGACACATCATAATGGATAGATACTCGTAATGCTCAAGCATGCAGCTCAAATTACAAGCGGGCAAATGTTTAAATACTTGAGTGCTCAGCCCAAGCATCCGAGCATATTAACTTTTGCCTTACTTTACTTTACTTTTCTTTGCTTAGCTCTGTCAACACAACAATTCACTTAGACACACATAGTTGCAGTTGCAGTTGCAATTCTGTCCGCTGTCAGTTGCCAGTTGTCAGTTTGTCTGCTGCCTCAGCAGCTGAGAACTTATTGGACATGAAACATCATCCCACGTTCTTTTTAGTATGGCGCCATCAAACCAATTCGACATTGACTGCAAGGAATGGGGAATATGTTATGCCTTCAGTTTCTTAAGAGCTGACAATACAGATATAAGTTATAATAATATCATCTTCTTATGTAATTTTAGGGCACAAAATAAGAGTTAGCTTCAGTCATATCTATTTATCAAAATGCCTTTATGTGTGGACTAATCTTATTGATACGCTCTAAATATTATATAAAAAATACACCGTATTACACAAAATATTTGCATATGACATGATAAATTTAATAAAATCCAGTACACATATCAAAATTGCAACTATCTGAAAAAAAACTTTAATATGTTTGTTTAGTCTCTAACTAAAAATTACCACATTAGATCATTAAAATAATGAAAATTGTAAACTAGAATTTAAATTAATCTTAATACATAATTCATAATTGTGAATTGTTTAATGTTATTAATGTGCCTTAAATAAGAGTCGTTCGCTTGTAGCACTGGGATTCAAAAATAAATAAATTAAATTAAAAAAATTAAATTATTAATTATTATTAAATTAAAATTAAAACCACATTCATTTCATATATATTTTTGATGCATACTTTTAGGCATACGCAAAAGTCACATGAAATTGTTGGCTTAAATTCTGTTATACAGGTAGTTGGAAGACTACATAAAGAGAATCTGACAAACAAGTTAAAAATTATGGACAATTTGTGCTTAACTAGCTAAGTATAAATTTTAGTAAAGTTAAGTAGTTAAAATAGATATTATTAGAATTTAAAAAGAAACTTACGCAGGAAAATATGTTTTTTTTGTATTGTTATTATGTATGTGTAAGGTTTATTTACTGCACAAAATAAACACTGAAAGCTTATCAGAAATTGTAAAGTATTTTTCACTAAAAAAAGGAAAGTAAATATTATTGAGTGACCACTGTATTAAATGAACGTCATTATAACAAAGTTGCGGCTACTAAAACGTTTATATATGCTGAGTAAATGATGTAAGAATGCTCGACTAGCAAATACCCAGGGTAAATTAGTTATTCATTAAACTATTCAACTGACAACTATTTTTTAATTTTTAATTTTAATATGAAAGTTTTATACCCTCACATTTGTTTAAAAAATTACATTTAATAGGAAGCAGCCCCAAGCAGGACTGTGGGAAGCTATATCAACTAAATATACATTTTTTAATTAATGTAACCTTATAATAAATATTAATATAAATATTACGTGATTTATATAAATAGAAAATATTTTTGCACATTATGCTTATAAAATATGTTTGCAAATACTTTATCAGGATTTGCACAAATGAATAATACCCATTTTCCGTATATATTGGGTGCATAAATTAGCTCGACTAATAGGTATAAAATTACATTTGATAAGGTTAAACGATTTTTATGTAATGAATCCAAATATCTATAGTAACTTCAAATCATTCTCGACTTAAAGATGGTAAGATCATTAAATATTTATCAGTAAATCACGTTAATATTCTAATAATTGACAGCGTGTTTTAAGTGTAATACTGCTGAGCCTGTTGCTGCTCCAAGGGAGGGGAAATGGAAAAGGAATTTCAGCAAAGGTTAAGGCCCGAACCAGTTCTGAAGCAAAGGTCGGAAATAGTAGTGTCAAATTTGCCTTCCACGATCACTGCGATGAGATTTATAAGGGGAAACACTTTGAGGCTCGCCTGTTTGCGGCTGTTTTGGCCGAATTGAAGTCACGCATAGAAACGTCTTGCGGGGGGGAGGAAACTTTACCCCTCATGCGAACCATCGTGGCTGGGAATTTGTGGTGCAAAAACAGTTTGTCGAGAACCTCGGACATTCTATTGGAATACATTTTGGGCGAGAACTACGATTGTCCCCAGATAGAAGGATTTCACGGTGTATATGTCCGATTGAATTAATAGGGTCAAATGAATAAAAGATTTAAATACAACATGTATTTCAATTGAAACATTACAGAATTGCTTTCGGCTGCTCCTCATCGGAGTCGAGTTCCAGACTGCGCTTCGCATTCTTCAGCAGCTGCAAGTCCCTGGCGAATCGATCGCCAGTTGGATCTGCGACTGGCAGCACAGCCTCCAGCAGAATGGGAACGATCTGTTCACCCACCGACTGGAAGAGCTGGGCGATCTTTATAATGGTCGCCGGATCGGGCAGACCAGGAATGCCAGCACGTCCCCCAACTGGACTATTGCTGCTGATGTCCCTGATATCCCGTCGTCGTCGTCTCTCATCCGAATCCTCAACAGTTTCCTCCGAGGACGAGTCATCATCATCGCCATCACCATCGCCATCGCCCTATAAACGGATCATCTCATTATACTTGGTACTCTATCAATTTGAACAGGATGAGGATGAGATTACCTTCGGCCTTGCCTCACATTTGATGCACAACTGCAGCAGCAGGATGAGGACTGAGAACAGCAACAGACGTCGCACGTGGAAAGCCATCGCTCAGTTGATCCGAGCAATTCGATTCTGGATGCCACATTTATAGGCCCCCAGCTGGGCCATTGTTTTAAATGGATCTAATCTCGAAATGGGCCTTGCATGTCACAAAATTCCATCAAATTGATCAATTTAGCTGGCATTAATTTGAAGTTCGACACACGTTACGAGTAACTGAAACTTTTGGCCGTGCCAAAAGGTCGCCCCCAACTCGAACTCGAACTTGAAAGCTTAGCCGTCAACTTGGCCAACAACTCTTCAAATGCCATTGTTGCTCATTGCTTTTGTTTTTGTTTTTGGTCATGGAATGCGCCGACGAGTGCAGTTTTTGTCCAGAGCCCAACCCAACCAGACTCAGACTCAGATCAGAGCAGGTCTCACATTCTCAGGCAAGACGGTCCAGGTAACTACCTGAAACTTCAGGCACATAAATTGTAATTTAAGCACACACACTGTGGACGGTGGTGGGTAACTTATTATTAAATCAAATTCGGCTGCTGCAAAAGCAGCCACAACAACAACAGCAAAAACAAGAACAACTTTGATGTCAGTGCAGGTGAGATTGGAGTCGAGTGTTCAGAGTGTTCCCAATTCGCAATCGTGGCACTTTGTTGCAGTTTCAGTTTCAGTTCAGCTTCAGATACGCACTCGGACAGTCACTGACCGGAGAGAAACGCGAAAACATTGCTCGACTTGGAAAGTGAGTGAAACTTCAAGTAAATTTCATCAGTAAAATGTTGATTGATTAAAAAGAGAGCAACAAATCTTAAGAATTTACAAGGATACGATTGGATTCATATAAAATAAATATAACCACAGAAAAAGTTACATGAAAAACATCATAAACTTTCATCATTGTTCACTTTACTTACAGCTAAAATAAACCCTCCTTAAACACGTTAGAAACAAGAAAAAACGCTTTACGATGAAATTATTTTCGCGTCTTAAGCAAATTGGCGCTGGTAACAAGGTGAGTGCGATCTTAAAATCTCTCAAATACAGTTGAGCTTCCATAACTCGAACCACCATTATCCAAGAAAAAAGTTCGAGCTATGGAGACTTCGACTTATGGAAGTCTTTTTGTTAAGTTTAAGCTATTGCGACTCAATTTAGTTAGAGCTAGAGAGAATTCGAATTATAGACGTTCGAGTTATGAAAGTTCAACTGTACTATATTGTATATCTGCTTCAAGGAAAACTTGATTCTTTCTAAATTTAAACTTTCCGCCAACTAAGCGTTGCCAGCTTTTTATTATTCATTATTATATTATGCTAAAATAAACAGCTAACAGAATAACTCCACACCTACATTAGTTGTACAGCGTATTAATGGATATTACTTTTTTACAGAGCTCAGTCACACTTCCCGTAACGGTGCCAGGTAAGTGATCACTTTAATTAGTTCAGATTTTTTTCTTTCTTTTATTTAATAACTGGTACAACAATGTGGCAACCATCATGTTACAAAAAAAAATCAATTTCCAAAATTAGAATTTTATTTTTAAAATATGCTCTATACTAACTTTTTAATTTTGAGGCTAAAATTTTTAATTTCAAGTTGATGAAATATCTAATTTGTAATTTGTTTGGTTTCATTAAATTTAGTTTTCATTGCCAAATTATTGCTTAAGTTACAAATTACAAATGCGAATTTGAATTACGCGCACCGGTCATATTTAGATCCACTGTTAACTTAACATAACAGCTTCATTTGTCGTCTGTGAATGGCTTCATTTATAGAAGAAGAAGCATAAGCAGAAGAAGAATCAAGGCTGCCACCTTGTTTTGACATAGCTGCCACATACAATAAATATCGAATATCTTTTTCGCATTTTTCACTTGTTGACACTAGAGGTGGAGAACTATCGATGGCACTATCGGCACTATCGATGGTCAAGCACTATCGAGCCGCCATCGATGGCAGACCGGCACCATCGATAGTGGGCGATAGTTTTTTATGACGCTCAACGCGTCACAGGAAGGCTCGCATTTGGCATCTGCAGAGCTACCAAATCATTTAAGTTTTGTTTTTAATAATTATATATTTGTATTACATGGACAAGTTCCTTACTACAGTCGAAAAAGTTAAAAAAGAACATAACGGAACTGAACCGAGTCCGAGCGCATGTTCAGTAGGCTGGACAAAAAGATTTAGATCGTCGAACTTTAGATTTTACAATAGCTAATGGCGAAACATTATTATTGATGGCGAATTATATTTATTTTTACATTTATAATACCTAACTTAATGACAATTTAAAATTTTTATTGGATATTTATATAAAAATTTATAATTTTTGGAATTTAAAATACATTAATACTCAATTTAACACACTATCGAAAACTATCGATAGTTATCGATGGTTTGAAAAATAATATCGCTGACTATCGATGGTGCCGACTATCGATAGTTCTCCACCTCTAGTTGACACTCTCTCATAAAATATCGATAAAAAATTAGTCCCATGTCATTTCTCTAATGAAATTAATTATTTTCAAAAAAATAATAAAAAATTAAAAATAATAAATTAAAAAACTCCAACAAAATTCAAAATTTTCAAAAATATTTAAGTTCATTTTAAAATTGGTTTGGCGCACGTCACCCTTCGCTTGGTGAAGTTCAGTAAGAAATTCTAAAAAATAACTTTAAAATTCGAGAAAAATTGAACAAAAGTTCGAGTGCAATTTTAAAAATTCTAGCTTCAAAATCAAGCAAGTTCCAAAATTTAACTCACGGTTTTTTCAATGAGTTAAATAGGAATTCAGTTGTCCGTGGAACCTGAAGGCTGCCACCTTTTTTTTTGTTGCCAAGCTTAGCCAAGGTTGCCACATAATTTAATACTGAATTTGTCTGCTTTTTTATTTGCCTCAATCTGATTTTTCGCACAGTACAATCGCAGAACCAAAAGGAGACAGACACTCCGGAGATTTATAAAGTAATAGCGGAAGATAAGGTGCCAACAAATACCAAAGGTATGTATTGAAAGCTGCTCAAGCTCAAATTACACGATATTAATTGGCTGATGTAAGAATTCCATTCTATTTAGTTATACACATATTTATTCGTGCGCTTGTCTGTTTTCTATGAATTGGGTGCGGCATTTTAACAGCTGCTTATCAAGAATCTGCCAAGATAAAGAAGATATTGATTTTTCGCCAGCTTGAGAGAAAAAACCACCATTTGATTCAAGGCAAGAACAACTCGAGCGTGGCATTTTATGACGTCATTGACGTCAGCATTGCACAGATACAAAGATAAGAAAATTTAGCACAGAATGGAGATTATTTTTAGAAATTGATGAGGTCGAATGGTGTACAATTTCTATATTTATAGTGAAAATCACGTGCAATTGTGCAAATTGTTCTAATTGAGTTGCAGCTCATTCCAACCTTAAATTAAACGCAAAGTACGAGTGAAAGTCGCGCTTACAACAGAAGAGAAAGAGAACGCAATCAGTCCAACAGTATGTCAAAAAGTTGTTTTGACAAGACAACTAAAATTTGAATGTTCGAACTTAAAAGTTTGTTATTTAATAGAAGAGGTTTATTTGATTCTCAGAACAAGTTTAAGAAAATATTAAAATAAATAAAACACTGAGTGGACTTGTCAAAATAATTAATTGACTACCTGTATGTGCTACACATACACACAAGCATGATGGAATAAGTATAAGGTGGTCTCGTTGGCAAAACGTAATCCGTTAACTATGTTGATAATCAGTGCGAGGGAAAGGGACATCAAGCACGCACTGTACGTTTACAGACTAAAAACCGAACGACTCGGCAGTCGACGAGACCACCTTATACTTATTCCATCATGCACAAAAGCACACTTGATACACATTGAGCTTAATTGATGCTGATTAAAGACAACTTTTTATATATGTATTCGTGTGTACGCTTTAATCGACAGCTTTATCTGGCGACATGGTGAAGGAATCGAATTTCGTGCCCGACGGAGCCGATGAGGAAATGCTCGGCACTGGAGCCGCCGATGAGAAGCAACTGACCGAGCGACGCGACGAGGTCAAATTCATTAAGGGCGATCACCAGAATGGCGATGCCAAGATCGACATTGGCAACCTCAATGGTGGCAAGCCGGTAAGTCTCCCTCTCTCCCTCTCCCTCTCTCTCTCTCTGTCTCTCTCTGGAAGTAACCACAATGAAACGCTTTGCAGGAATTCACTGGCATGAGCAAGGAGGAGCTCCTGAAATACGCCAATGATCCGTTCTGGGTGCGCTTGCGTTGGATCTTCTTCGTGGGCTTCTGGGCCATTTGGGTGGCCATGCTGGTCGGCGCCATTCTCATCATCATTGGCGCGCCCAAGTGTGCGGCTCCCGAGCCCTTGCCCTGGTATAAGCACGGCCTGCACGCCAAGTTCGGCCACGTGGATGCCGTCAAGCCGGAGGATGTGAAGACGGCACAGAAGATCTACTCATCGGGAGTCATTTATGAGTTGCCTGCGGTGCAAACGTACGACGTGAAGAAGCCAGATGTGGAGGCACAGATCCGGCGACTCGTGGATCTCTACAAGTCCAGCGACATGAAGGTCATCCTCGACCTGACGCCCAACTACGTGAGCAAGGAGTCGCAGCTGTTCAAGGATGCACTGGCGAACGAGGAGAAGCGTGCGGCGTTCGTCTGGGTGGACGGAGTCAGCGAGCCGAACAACTGGAAGAAGGTGGGCAACAGCTCCAGCGCCTGGGAGCAACTGGAGGGCAGCTATGTGCTCTCACAGTTTGAGCCTGGCCACTACGACCTGAAGATGAACTCCACGCTGGTGCGTCAAGAGCTTGGCGGCGTGCTGCAGCATCTGATTGGCCTGGGCGTCTCTGGGTTCCGACTGAAGAACACCAAGTTCTTCCTGGTCAACAGTAATCTTGGCGATGAGGAGCCTTCGCTCACGCCCAAGGATCCGAATATGATGGACTACGGCTTCTTTACACACACCCAATCCACGTTCCAGAGTGGACTGGGCGACGTGCTCTACGACTATTTGGGCATTGTGAAGAACGCCTCGGAGGACGCGTTCCTTTCGGTGGCCGAGGACATGATTCGACCCTTCGCCTATGTGCTGAGCAATTCGGGCGAATCCCTGGGCGTTGATCTGCCCATGTATGGTGACTTCATGAAGACCATCAGCTCCTCCAAGTCAAACAGGAACTTGACACAGCAGTTGCAGCAAACGTACATGGACACGGGCAACTCCAGTTGGCTGCAGTGGAACTTTGGCGATGTGTACGTTGACACAGCCACGCACGCCTCCGCCCTGGCCCTGTTCATGTCCCTGCTGCCCGGCGTTCCCGTCGTGCCAGTGGACTCCATTGAATACTCGAATGTCAAGCAGGATACGTACAGCCAGATCCAAGAGATGCGCCTGTCGCCCTCGTACATGCACGGCGAGTTGAGTGTCTTCGAGTCCAACAATCTCATCGCTTACACCAGGTGAGCAAATCCCATTCACTTGATCATAATCCTAATCTCTAATCATTTGCTTCCCTTTCAATGCTGCCAATTCAAGGCAAAGGTATCAAATAACACTTGAAACTTTCACTCAACAATTAGAGTTTAACTTTGTCAATTTTAATTGCTAATAATGTTTTTTGTGCATTCACAGAATCAAGGGTGGCAGTCCCGGCTACTTTGTCATCTTCAATCCCACCGACTTGCCGCAGCTGGGCAACTTTACTGCCGAGCACAGGCTGCCCGAGAAGATGACCATCTCCTATCTCAGTGAGAACTACAACAACAACAACGGCACTCACCTGGCCCACTCAACCAAGGTGAATCTCAACGAGTTGAAGGTCTCGGCCCGCTCGACCATCGTGCTCACCTATGTGCCGGTGAAGTCCGAGTAAATACTCAGAAATGCATTAATAATCAGCAAAATCAATATAAACATATTGCTTAATACAAGAATATAACTGCATTCCAACTGTTGAGATTAAAAGCCATTAAACAGAAAAACAATTGCTGATAAAAAGAATATATACTACAACAGAAATGTTTAAAATCTATAATGATTAAATTTGAATGTTCGTTAACTGTTTGCTTGAATAATATAATCAATGCTTATATTTCAATAATTGTGTTTTAATTCTTACGTGAAGGGGGAAGTTAAAGATTACAAAATGTTTGTGAGAGGTTATCTGAAAATTGAATCCCAGAAGTTATTTTAAAAAGCGAAGCTACTTTAACTTATTTTCCATGAAAATTGTCTGCTCCAAAGACTTATTAAAGGTCAGTAATATAAATGGGTGACGATTTCGCAACATTGATTAAAATTATCTATTTTATTTAATATATTTTATTATTTTAATGGTTTAATTCAGGGAGGCCCAAAGCTGCCTTATGGATGTGCACGCACCAATTACAAATAAAAACAATGCGCACGAACACATGCAACGAAAGTATTTTTTAACTCAATGTGTACACAGAAAAAAAATAGGAACATGTTTCTTCAAAAAAAAAACACAAGCGTCACACGTTTCACAACGAAGTAAACTTCTTCTTTTTTGGTGTACACCAAACGATAAGACAACAACAAAATACATTCGGATTAGCAAAAGCAAAATGATGCAATGCATTTGTTTTTGTTTTGCCAGCAACGAAAGTGGACGGAAAGCGGACAGTGCAAACGTTGTTCTTGTTTTGCAAGGAACGAAAGACGACCGAAAGCGTAGTGTGCAAAATTTGTTTGTGTAATTTGCCAATGTGCGCCAGAAGCTTACCAATGTGTATTCTCACACACTTCCCATATCCTATGTGCAAAGCAAAAACAAATGTGCGCTGTGTGCATAGGCGATGGGCATCCCTGGTTTAATTAATTTATTGCAAAGTTGGCCATTGTTGACCACATTAAGGTTTTATTTAAATTACGCGCCATAGTACCATTTTTTAGAGTTGGGATTTTTAGTTCAATTTGCTGAATAAGTTCAATTGTTCATTTTTCAGTCGTGAACTGAATCAGTCATTTAGTTCAGCTGGTCAGTTGGTCATGAACTATGAACGATGAAAAGTTTCTTTTCAGTTGGTCATGAACTATGAACGAGATGGTTTCTATTGAGTTGGTCATGAACGATGAAAGATGAATAGGTCATTCTGATCAGTTGGTCAGTTGCTTATGAACGATAAACGATGTGAATAGGCTACGACTGTTTTTTTTTAGTGGAATGTGAAATGTGTTTTAAGTTTTTGAATCAAATAGACGACAAATGCCAACTAGATTCCGGATTTCCTCCAATTATTTTGGGTTATACTTATACCCTGGCTTTTTGAAAATGAGAAAAAAGAGTAAATTGGTTTTTAATTTTGGGCTTAAGTTACCTTTCACATTGTTAAGAACTTAAAAATATATAGAATTTAAACATTGTTACATGTAAATAAAAAAGAAATTGAATCCATTTGCGGAACCCCCATGTATTGTATTTCTCTTAAGAAATTAAATTTTTTTTTAAAGAAATTACTGACCAACTGCGAAATGACCGATTTAGTTTATGATTGACTGAATAAGTTCATTAGTTCATCTTAATGACCCGTTCATTTGAACTTTTTCAGAACTAAACGACACAACTCTAGTTCTTGTTTTGCAAGGAACGAAAGACGACCGAAAGCGTAGTGTGCAAAATTTGTTTGTGTAATTTGCCAATGTGCGCCAGAAGCTTACCAATGTGTATTCTCACACACTTCCCATATCCTATGTGCAAAGCAAAAACAAATGTGCGCTGTGTGCATAGGCGATGGGCATCCCTGGTTTAATTAATTTATTGCAAAGTTGGCCATTGTTGACCACATTAAGGTTTTATTTAAATTACGCGCCATAGTACCATTTTTTAGAGTTGGGATTTTTAGTTCAATTTGCTGAATAAGTTCAATTGTTCATTTTTCAGTCGTGAACTGAATCAGTCATTTAGTTCAGCTGGTCAGTTGGTCATGAACTATGAACGATGAAAAGTTTCTTTTCAGTTGGTCATGAACTATGAACGAGATGGTTTCTATTGAGTTGGTCATGAACGATGAAAGATGAATAGGTCATTCTGATCAGTTGGTCAGTTGCTTATGAACGATAAACGATGTGAATAGGCTACGACTGTTTTTTTTTAGTGGAATGTGAAATGTGTTTTAAGTTTTTGAATCAAATAGACGACAAATGCCAACTAGATTCCGGATTTCCTCCAATTATTTTGGGTTATACTTATACCCTGGCTTTTTGAAAATGAGAAAAAAGAGTAAATTGGTTTTTAATTTTGGGCTTAAGTTACCTTTCACATTGTTAAGAACTTAAAAATATATAGAATTTAAACATTGTTACATGTAAATAAAAAAGAAATTGAATCCATTTGCGGAACCCCCATGTATTGTATTTCTCTTAAGAAATTAAATTTTTTTTTAAAGAAATTACTGACCAACTGCGAAATGACCGATTTAGTTTATGATTGACTGAATAAGTTCATTAGTTCATCTTAATGACCCGTTCATTTGAACTTTTTCAGAACTAAACGACACAACTCTACCATTTTTGGCTCCAAGCGGTCGACAGACTGTGGCGGTCGGGCGATAGACTACTTAGTCAGTCGACGGCATTAATCGATATGACGATAGGACACTATGTTTAGTGCTGCACAGCGACACTTTAGCCAAGACTCGAACCAGCTGCAGAATTCAAATTTACCGCCAACTGTGAAGGCAGTTACTCAAACTACAAGAAGATATTTGGAATTGGCTTTGCTTTGTTGAAAACTTTGAACCGCACAAAAGAAATTGCAATGGAGAAAACGCGTATGGCATACGTGAACACAACTATGAGTTAGTGAGTGAGTAGATATGTGTGTGTGTGTGTTTTGGCCAACTTTGAGATCCAAATAGTTAGCATAGCAGCAAGACAAAACAAAAGGAGTGCGCCACCACAGACAAATAATCAAAATCGACAAATCGAAATGAGGCAAAAACAAAGCGGCCAAAATGTTTTTAGTTTTGCCAATGGCAATGGCAGCCTGGGGAGCATCCTTGCCACAGGCGGACACAGGGCCAGAAAGGATATGCGCACGTGCTAATGTGATTAGATACACAAACATACGCACACATACATACACTCACATGGTTATGGTTGGCAAGATGTTAAAGGCAACCGCAACATGAAGTGCAGTTGATTGCGGCAAGCCAGCAACAAAAACAACAACAACAAAAACAACAACAATGGGTAAGAAGATGAAGAAAAAGTTTAGCATTTGTATCTGTATCTGTATCTGTGAGATGCAAACTATTGTTGCGCAGGTCATCATCATTATCAACAGCAGCATTGTCATCATCATGGAAAACTTTTGGTCAGCCCACTGTGCATTTGTATCTGCGAAAAGTATCTGTAAGATACAGTTACAGTCGAGAGGAGATACAAGCACACATACAGAGACAACCACTTGCACTTGCAATTATTTTCGTCGCAACAACTTTTCCATCAGCAAGTCGTCAAACACAGACTCCAAGCATCCCTTCGCTTCGCAGGCCGCACTAATTTAATTGCAACGTGCAACATGCGGTGACCGTGCCACACCGCACACCTTCCGCACACCTCCCTCATCACCCACGCACACCCCGCACCACACAGCCTAAGACTAGGCAGCTTAACCCTTTGATGCCTATTTAGAATTTAACATTGAATTATGTATGTGTATATAAACGATCGCCAGCATTCTAAACGGTTTTTTATTGTAAGTTAGATGTAATTTTAAATTTGATTCAATTAAATCAATTAATTGCAATTCATTAAAAGTGACAGCTCAATATAATTTGTCAAGCAGGTGCAATAGACTTTACACTCTATCAAATATTCAATCAATACCTATTTACATATGTTTCTGTATATTTGTTCATATCAGATGCAGATTCGTTATGTGTCGATGTAAATTTTAATGCTTAGTTGTCGCGATGTCAGAAGTCTTACCAGATCTCACCTAATGACAGAATATTCAATTGAAACTATAATTTGCAAAAATTATTAATAAATACTTTGCGAAAAAGTAATGCATTAATATATCTGACATACAGGATATTTAGTAAGAGAAGCGATAAATACAAAGGTGTCTATTTAGGCTATAAGCTATAATTCTCTGACTTTCTAGTTTTTACACAGTTTCAAAAAATTCCATGTTAAGCTTAAATTTTAAAACATGTAATAAATAATACTGTAATATTATACTGGAAGAGTCTTTATTTTTCAGTGCCAGCGAACTGATCGACATTGCAGAAAAGCCAAAACCGATAAATAAAATAAGAAAAATGCTTTCACTGAATATTTTAATTTGTATAAATCAGGAATTAAAGCCCTAACCGAAACCGTAACCTTTAACCGGTAAAAACCGATTGAAAGTTGACACCGTATCTGAAACCATAACCGATAAAAAACATTTCCATTTGACCGAGACCTGAAAACCGAAATAAGGGTTAATTTTGGTTTTTCATACATCCAAGAAATATTTGATTTTTAATTTTGATTTTTGATTTTAATTTTTTTTTGTTAATTTTGAACTTTTATTTGTGATATTCATGGTCGAATTTTCGTAGCACTGAATAAGAGCAAATAAAATAAATTTTATTAATCAATGATTGAAATTGTAAAAATGTAAATAAACTAAATCAAACTTAAAAATATGTGAAATAAAAAACACATTTAATTTTAGTTTAATTTATGAGATTCGAGAAATTTTTAAATAAATATGATTTAACGTTTGACTTTCTAAATTTGTTTATTTTACGTTTGTTTTTGGTTTTACTTCAATCATATTAGTTTTGACACTTAAGTACGTTCTTAATTCAAGTGATTTACATCTTATTACACTAATAAGTCAAAACTAATATGACTTAACGAATTTTTCTTTACATTTCTATTTTTATGTGAAATATGGGACAAATTTTCAATAAATCCGAAATATTGTTTAATTATTTCTGACAATTTCTTTTTACCAGAAAATTGTGAGTTTACGGATTTTATTAGTTAAAACTTGTAATTTAATTATTAAAGAGTTATAACAAGTTTTTTTTAAAAACAAAAATAAATACTTAATACCAAAGGAGGGTTAAAGATACACACTTTAAATGAGAAGAAAAAAGTCAAGGATTCCGGCACGGATCGGACATGATAATAAGTTGTTTGGCCAATTGACACCAGCAAGAAAAACAACAGCAACAACAAAGACAACAACAACAACATTTCCTTGCTAATATGTATTGATTTTTTTATCGCGTTTCGCATTTGGTTTTTGTGTTGTTTCTGTTTTGGCATTTTTTTGTTGTTGCTTGTTTGTTTTGAACTTTCCCATGCATAAATTTTGCATATTAATTGGAGCGACTCTCGACGTATTCAACCCCCTCCCACTCTCTTCCGCCTTTAACACCCTGTTTTTCGCATATCCTTTACCCCTATTTGTCTATGTGGGCGTCGCTCTTATTAGTTGGCCTAAAAAACGCCATCAGGCTTTGATTAACATTTTGTGCACACAAATGACGTCCAAATGTGTCGGGGCTAAATGAGTTGCATCTAATTGAGTGACAAGCAACAACAGCAAACGAGAATGACAACAACAACATTCACACTTTCGGACATGTCCATTTTCACAAACTGTGCCAATTTGTTTTAAAATGCATCAAGCAGGAACAGGCGTTCAATCAACTCACACCCAACTTTCAGCTTCAATCCCCACCCAGTTTTGTATCTTCGTCCTGTTCCCGACTGTTTTTCAATTTGCATGCAAGCGTAAATTTCTCAACCTGGCCTCGCTCTCAGTTCGATGCTTAAAAGGTTTTGTCCTTTGTTGCTTTTTATACTCGACTCGTATGCAGATTTGCCTTTTGTATCTGTGAGTCTGCGTGTATTTGTGTGTGTGTTTATCTGCCCTTTTTATTCTGATTTTTGGATCGTGTGTTTTAAATTACTTAACTACGCATCTTTGCCGTGTCTGAAGCATGTTTTTTGGCACCCAATTTGTCATTAAGCTGAATTTGTTGGGCTTCTGACTGCAAAGCTCTCAAATTTCGTGGCAATCACAAAAAAATACAACCATAATTTGAATCAACAAAAATTGGTAAGAAAGAGTCGATAAATATTTGAAGAAGCAAAACCGAAACTGAAATGTGTGGAAAAAAGAAAACAAGAGTGAATGAATGAAGATCGTATCAAGCTCATTTTGCTTTATTTCTTACTCACGAGCTCGTGCTAAAATCCCTGTTATTTGGGACTCTGAACTAATCAACTTTAATGTAGTGTCCATTATTTGCAAATGATGCAAAATAACCACCTGTAAATCTGTGAAACACAGTCATAACTTCCGTAGTGAGTCTCGTGTGGAAATAACTTCAAATACTCCAGTGTAAATTAAGATATTAATTCATTATCAGCATGTTAATTAATTGTTCACTTCAAATGTTACTTCAATTTCTTCTCTATCTGTTTTCCATGCAATCGAAGTCGCAAAAATATTAAATAGCTGACAACAAATAACTTGTACTAAGTGCACATTTGCCCATATATATGCAAGAGAGTTAGTTTCTTCATTTCTGCTTGCTGTACTACAAAATACCCTGGAAAGCAACTTGCAACTTCATCTAATTTTATTTATAAATTAAAAAAATTATAATAATGCTTTAAAAAAACATAAATATAGATTTGAAGACGAATTCTTGTCGATCGCTTTATTTAAAATAAAAAAGTAGACTGAAAACTATTTCAACAAAATTCTTAATGGCTTAAAATGAAGCTCATTTAATTATTATTTAATGAAATAAAAGCTCGAATCTTGCTACATTTTATTCTAGAACTGATCATTAAAGGTGTTTTAGATGATCTTGATTTCTGTAGAAAGGTGAAAGGTCTCATATGTGATGATAAAGATTTATACAACAGCATTAAAATTATTAAATTTAAGAGAACTGCATCTTTAATAATTTAGTGTAAAGTGTAATCGACATTGAATTAGATTCCTTGTCACAATAGAAAAATTAAAGATGCTCAAAGAAGCTGTCAAATTAGCACCAGCTTGTAGCAAAACCAGAATGATAGCAGAGCATGCCTCTATTCTCCAAAGTACTACAGGGTATACTATTCACGACAGCATCAGCGGTGCTGGCGTCTGCGGTTGATAACTCAAATTACTTTGGCGGGGATGGAAAAGAGAAGGGCAGTCAACAGTCGACACTCGGTATTTGTTTTTCGCATTCTGTGTGCAGCATGCAGCATGCAACGCCGTCGTCTCAGTTACAGTGCGGCTTGAAGTGACAATGGCGACAAGCTAAACGTCGATTTGTATAAAGGTGTCAAACTGCCACCGTTTTGGCATTTTTGAGGCGAATTTATTAAAATCAAAAGGGCAAGGTAGTAAGTGGGGAAAGCCGCAACGAGTTAGCCAAACAGAATGAGAAGCGATTGGAAGAGCGAGCATGTGAGAATTCTCATTGCAAATCATAAATAAATATTTATCACTCTTCTTTTTACTTCCCATTCCACAAGTAATTCTCTTGTCGTTGGCCCTTTGTTCGTTCTCGGCCCAAATGGCAAACGGGTTTCGTTACGCGCATCCGTAAGATACTGTTTATAAGAATGATCTTGTGACGTTCTGTGATAATCGATTTAGTTGGCACAAATAGAAAGTTATCGCAAGTAAGAACTCCTTTTTAAATAATGCCAATTATGTGTTAATTGAAATAATTAAAGATATTAATTATTATTATTCATTTTAAATATATCCCATGATGTCAGAATAACATAAACTTTTTTGTGCTCGTTGCGCAGGTTGCATTCATCAGATACATATTCTGAGAATTATGGCCCATGATGAACCGAAGTTTTTAAAATGTGATTAGTGTGCAGCGCATAAGGACATCTCTCGTCCAGAGTCGCCATCAACATCCCCCTGGGCTGCTGACCGCCTGATCCGACCCAAATCAAAGCCATGCGATCTCACGAGATTCCCCAAGTCCTCACATACATACATATGTATGTACATGTGTGAGGCGGCGGTTGTTGTGTCGATCGCGGGGAGAGCGACTTTGATCAGAGATGCAAACGTCAATGTACGGCTACAATGTTGCTCCACTTAAGTGCTTGCCAGAGCGCAAGAAAGAGAGCTGCTGTGCAGACAGAAAGATAAGAGGAGAGCGTGGCGAAGAGCGCAAGAGAGTAAGAGATAGAGAGGGAGTCACAGCACGATCTAAGAGCTGAGCGTAGCCGGTAAAAGCAATGTCCATAACATTCGATGCAGAGCGCAAGCATCTCTATCTCTCTTTTTGTCTACCTCTCCCAATCGGACGCTCTATTTTCATCTCTTATGCGCTTTGCATGCAGCAAAAGGGTATATAGACTACGGCTTGGTATATGATATTATATACAATATCATATTTAGAGCAACAAATATCAACTTGAATAATTGGTTTGAAAATATCATTGATGATTTCTTCATAAAAAATTTATTATTATTAAATACAGTCGAACTTCCCTAACTCGAATCACCATTATCCACGAAAAAAGTTCGAGTTAGGGAGACTTCGAGTTAGAGAAGTAGAATTGTATGAAATTTGCCTAATATTGCCACTCGATTTTGTTCGAGTTAGAGAGACTTCGAGTTAGGGAAGTTCGAGTTAGGGAAGTTCGACTGTATCATATAAACTGTCATCAGCTAAAATTAAAAAGAAGCTTAAATTTTGTTAAACTTTCTACCAGAAATATATTCAAATATATTATTATGCGCTAGAATTAATTCAACAGTATGAGTATGGAGTCGGTATTGCACATTGCAATAAATAAAAATAATAAAAAAAAATTTACTTCAGTCACAGAAATCTCTCTTTTAGCATCAAAAAGTTAATGAATAAGCAAAGAAAATACTTTAATACTGATAAAAAACATAAATTATATACTAAAAATGTCAACATATATTTACTTATGCAAACATCAATTCTAATTAAAATTATATAGAAATATAGTTTACACGCGACAGTGATTAGAGTCAAATAAAAACTGAACTACCTAATATTTTATAATCGAATTTAAAACCTTATTAAGATACAACAATTTATAAAAATTAAAAATTTGTCACATTTAAATATTCCCTAAGCTTACGCTGAAATTAGCATTAGAATTAAGAGCTATAAGTTTTGCCTGTTAAAATGCAAAATGAAATACCATACGTTTTAATATGTTACATATCCTATTCCAATTATTAAAATGCACTTAAATGAAATGATTGTAGCGCATTCATCATTCGGCTTGCCGAACTCACGTTCACTTTATTTTCGCGTTGCACCCAAGTGCAAATACAGAAAGCAATACCGGAGGCAACTCGGTAGTCGGTCGTCTGTCGTCGGTAGTCGACAGTTCGCAGTTCGCAGCTCCCCATCGCCCAGTTCGCAGTTGTCAGTTGGGAGTCGACAGACCCCGTCGAATTCCAATAAGAGCACATGTTGAGGCAGTCGAACGGTCGAATGGTCGGTCGTGGCTTGCGGTATCTGTGCTCAAAGCTTCTACAACCAGTTTGCTGGCAACGATCGTCCTTAACGCTTGCACTCGTATTGCCCGCTATGCAGTTTTCTTAGCGCTCGTTTCGTTTTCGTACTCCAATTCTTAAACGTCACCGACTAACCGATTTACAATATTAAGATGGAAGTTCGGTTAAAACTACAGTAGTGACGGTTATGTGCCCCAGTGTCTAAAATCCATTTCTTCATCTTAATACAAGTAAGTGAAGATTTGTCAAGTGCCAAGCGAATGAAACGAGCAGCAAACTTGTATTCGAAATATTCAGTTGGCAAGCATTGAAAGTGTCGTCTGTGAAATTCTACAACACGATCTACGTGCACTGAGAGCGGCAATCTCTCTTAATTTCGCGTGTCACTCACTCTCTTTGTCACTCGCTCTCTGTCGTTTGCTCTCTTGTGTCTTTTGCTTGTAGGTTATGCAAGAAAAGCGCGCCTCGAATAAATGTTCGTATCATTGAAAGTGCAGCAAACTCGCGCCACTTCGCGAATTTATGGCCGCTTGCCAGACACGATTCTCTTCCTGTCTCTCTCCCTCTCGCGCGCTCTCTTTCTGCGCATCCATTGTTTTTGGGTAAGTAAACATTGAGTTATGCTTTCCCTTAAGCCCCACTTGCCGTTGCTTGTTGCCACCTGGTAATTGCCTGTCCAAAAATCCTAGTGCTCACACTCAGAGACTGTTAAACTCAAGTAATTGGCCTAAAAAAACTGTTCTGTTCAGTTCAGGGACTTGAAAAAGCCATATTCTAATGCTGAAAAGGAGACAGGAAATAGTAATGCCAAATAAGTCATATTTTTTTGAATTTACATTTGCATACAACTAAAGCATAAGTAGATTGTGTTCAAACTTCCTCTCAAATTGGTCTCATGAAACTGCATAAATTATGTTGTGTTCTTTGAAAAGAAGAGATGGAGTTGTTTTACAAGATACAAGATACTTTGTGCAATTCCATTACAATAAGATTCGTTAATATGAAAAGAGGCTAAAGCAGAATTGAATTATCCACCATATAAAAGCAAGGATCTAGTCGAAGATCTACTTAGAAATAGAATTTGAAGAGAAAGAAAAATACAGATAAATGTAAGGTGAGATATTTATAAAAACGTAAATAATCAATGACACCATTTAGAATGTGTAAGATCTTATGCCTTGAGTTAGTATCTCGACTTCTCGAACTTCACAAGCCTACTCTGATCCTTCCTTCATTCTTATAGTACTTTACATAAATATAATTGTTTATCAAAGTATTTTATTTGAAAATTTGATAAATCAGGCTAAAGATAAAATTTACGTTCATCGTCTTTCGACGACAGACTATATTTTAACCGAATTTCACTAATGATCTTTTCACGATCATCCAACCAGTTTCTGAATGCATGTTCAGTGGTCGATTTGGTTTCATGTTTATCCTCATATCTCTACATGGAATCGGAGTTATGGCGATTGCGATCTCATATCATACTCCGAATGATCGTATGAGCGAATTCATGTCCTCCCCTGTTGTTGATCAACACACAATTAACTAAATAGAATTACGTTTGGGTACTCCTCCTGCACTCACCGGCTACTCACCGGGTACTTGGTGGCATTCATTTCCACTCAGTGAGTGCTCTCTGTGCAAATACAAATTAGCAGCGACATGCGAGATAAGCGATCGTCTGCACTGTTTAAATACAGAGGCCGTAGAAACAACATTTTCCCGTGGCCGGACGGAAAGTGGAGGCGTGGACAGAGGCGTCAGAGAATGGGGGGAGATTTTATAAAAAAGTGGGAAGAATTGAGAAAAAAAAATAAGAGCAGTGGTGTTCGTTTATCGCGAATCTGTCATGCACAATTACAGCGCTCTTAACTAAATAAAGTTGTTAACGTTTTGAAGTCAGCGATCCAGCGAATACATTCATCATTTTTGATTGATACAAATATTTTATTTATATAATTATGTCCATAACAGTTCTCGACCCACTCCCTGAGTGTCTTTTCACTCTCACTCACAGACTCTTTCTCACTCTTGCACTTCGTCCAATATTTAAACTTGTCTAGACTCTAGGCAAATCGTTATTGTGCGACTTATAAGACTTCGAAACCAATTTATACCCTACCATATTGGGTAGTTTAGTACATAATATAAAAAAATTCTCTTTACGAGGTAAGAGTCTAGTGACGTAAAAATTTCCATGCCTCAATCTTTTTAATAATTTATTTGTTACATTTAATATCGATCTGATCGGACAGTCATAGCTTATCTCCCATTATTTCTGTATATATTGCTAGTCGCTTATTGGCTTTTTAACAAAGAGTGAGAGTTTAAAATGTGATTGGCTTTTTGTAGAATTTTATATACATATAGAGATTAAGATTAATGAGGCTAAAGCCTTTAAAAATTTGAATTTATGAAAGTGGTCCGGTCATTTTGAAAAATACGACCTAAAAGGGTGCTTTAGTTTTGGCCACTATTGAGTATATTTTTATACCCGTAATAGAGGATAGAGGAAGCATCTTCGACCCGATAAATTGCATATATTCTTAAGCACCATCAACAGGCGAGTCGTTTGCATGTCCGTTTGTCCGTGTGAGGGCCTAGATCGCAGAGACTATAAGAGCTAGAGCAACCAAATATGGCACACAGACTTCTGTAAGCCCAACGCAGATCAAGTTTGTTTCAAAGTTTTGACACACCCCTTTCCGTCCCCGTAAATCGCAAAAAGCTACCACACGCACAGATTTCAAGATATTAAGATTTTATTTACTAATAAACGTTAACTACTATCATTACCTATCATCCTACAAAATCGTAACAAGATCGGACAAATAGAAAGGTAGTAATGACTAGGGATGGCAAAAATAATTCATTAATCGATTATTGAATCATATGATTAATTTAAGCTACGCGATTACTAATTGCAATTAATCGACGAAAAATAAAAATAATCGATAAATCAAATGATTAATTTTTGTTATAGTTTTTTTAAATATTGTGTAATGCAATGCCATTGTATAGCAAACAAAATTATGAACAATAATAAAATTCCCAAAAAATATAAATACAGTGGCTCACAGCTTAAAGTATGCAGGTAAAATTTGGACATTTGAGGCTTATTTGAGCCGTTATCGTTAATATGTTTTCATCAATGGAAAGGTCATTTAAATTCCGTTTGAATGACACAAAACTTTCTTTAACCCATTAAGAACCCTTCGAAAATTTCAAATTTATGTAAGAGTCTACTTTTCCAACTTTTTTCCTCGATTTTTCAGAAAAAAATATTTTGATGCAGAAAATTTTGTTAAACAATTCTAAGAGTAACTGCAAAAAAAGTTTCAAATATATTTTTGCTAGTATTTTTTTGGAATAAAATCTCCAAGTGTGTTTCCCTGAAAAAATTTTGGCAACGACGCGATTATTTGATCGAATAATCGATAAGTGTTTCAATTAATCGCAACACATTTTACGATACAGTTAAATCGCCAATGGAAGCAAAATAATCGATTATTGTGTATCATATGATTAATCGTGCCATCCCTAGTAATGACTGATTGAAGTTTTTAAACAATGTAAGTAAATAAAAAATATTTTACATTTATTTAAACAAGTAACGTAAGCTCGGAAGCTCGACTATAGCCTTTCCCACTTGCCCAATATTAAAAATTGTATTTTTGTACCGGTGCTAATACTGGAAGCGAAAGGACAAAACCGAAATACATAGATCCTTTTACCGAAACAGTTGTTTCGGGACGCACCGACTCCGGAACCGATTATCCCAGCTTGCAACTAAAAAAAAATTATTAAATACAATACAATAAAATACAAATTTCCTGAAGAACATTTTATGTTCGGACTTAAAATAAGAAAGTATATTTTTTCAGTTTGGTTTTTTTCTTCTGCTTACTCACTTAAGTCATAGTAATAATAACTTTTAAAAGGCGTAATAGGTCTAGGTCATTAATAGTTATCATATACAGAGTAGGTTGAATTGATTACAAAAGGTTTACGGATCCAGCGAGTATTGATTAAGTTACCCTATTATTAAAACAAACAGTTTTTCAAAATTTCGATCAACATTTGAGAAACTTAAAAAACTTCTTTAGAAACCATCCAATAAATTAAGTAGAGCGTAGAAAACTTGAAGAAGTTTGGACTAATGCAGTGTAGTAGTAAAATCGGTGCAAGCAAAGTAGGTGACAGAAAAATATTGATAATTCCGACCTTATTGGCAAAAAGCCCTGATAACCTCTGCATTATATGTATGTATGTATGCATGTGTGTTCAACGGCGCGAACAAATAACCAAAACAAATGCCACAAAGAGTGCTTCCCAAGCGAACAAATGCACGCAACAGAGGTAAAAGCAAAATAAAAAAAGAAGGAAAGAAAAAAAAAATAAATTTAATGAAAGGAACACAAACTGAAATGCCGGCAAACCAGAAACTAAAGGAAACTGCGCAATGCAACTGGAACCGAGTCGAACTCAAACAAGTTGCAACCAACAGAAGAACCGAGTCCGAGTCCGACTGCAACAGCAAACAGAAACAAAAGCAAAGCAACTACAAAGTGCAGTGCCGGCGAAAGCAGAAGCAACAACAACAGCCACAGCAACAACAACAATAACAGTGACAACTACGAGTACACGACACGACAGCAGCAAACAGCCAATGTGTATGAGGCTGCCTATGTACAAGGGCGCGCCTGCATGTCTGCGTGTGAGCTCGAGAGAGGGGCACCGCAGTTGTTTATGTATAAGTGAAGTATATGAGTGTGTGTGTGTGTGTGTGTGTGAGTGTGTATACACTGTACAGCCCCCAAAAGCATTTCTCCAAATGCAGCGACGTTGACGTCGACATCGACGTCAGCGGCAGTTGCTCTCTTGGCTTTGGTTCCGTTTCGTTGCCCGTTGCATTCAGTCGCATTCAGTTCGGCAGTCAAACACAGCCAAACATCACATACAAATTCTCACACACACACAAATACTCGGACAACTCGGAGCACATATACAATGACGGACATTCGCTGCCGGCTGCGCTGAGTGATTTTGAGTTCTTTGCATCCGCGTCTTGGGGCCCAATGTGAGTTGCCTTGCGCACGCCAAAGATTTCAGATCGAACAGCAAGCATTCGCAGTCGCAATCGCAGCAGCAGCAGCAGCGCACGCCGAAGCAGAGAAAAAGCTTAGCTCGCCAAGCGCGCGATACGCGAACCGTCTTTAAGTGTGAAAGAAACGCCCTGCAAATCGAGATCGATTTAAGCTAGTGACAATGGCCAACTAAAATCAGTTAAGCTGCATTCACTTATCTGAATTACAATTTTGTTCACTGGCATTTAATTCATTGTTGTTGTGGTCGTGAGCGTTTTTTTGCCGGCGGCGATCGCTCGAATAATTCTTAAGTGAATTTTTTGTTTGTTCTGTGACAATATTAATTGGATGAATAGTGAAATAAATAATTATACAAATATAATTAATTAACACATTGTTGCGAATAGCAAGTATTTTAAAAATTGAAAATATATTACAACATTTCATAAATTATATGTGTGTGCACAAAAAAATTTAATAATATTATACATAACATTAGGTAATAAAAGTTAAAAGTTTAATCACTACAAAATCAACAAAAAATAATCAAATAAATATTTAACAACTATCAGCATATACTTATATAATTAAAGAACATTGATCTTATCCACTCTGCATACTTTACAAGGTAAATATCTATAGATTGTTCACTGGATATGTCTGAATTCACAGTGTAATTTTAAATAATACCCGATTCTCTTCAGTTTCATATCAAAATAATAGAGTTTAAAGAGCTTACGACTCCGACAAACACACCTTAAAAAGCAACCAGTGATTAAAGCCGTAACCGAAACCGTTAACTGGTATTAACCGATTGAAATAAAAAAAAAAATGTTTGTATAGCTCCTTAACAGAAAAATCGAAATTATTCAAGCCAAAATAACCATTTAATAACCGATTCATTCATAACGGTTGATTTCGGTAAGGTCAAGCATTCGAGCATTTCTGCCTTAATTTTATTAACATATTTATCTCAATAAAAAGTTCTGAATTTATTAAATTCTTGAATATATGTTTTCAAATTTACATATTTTTTTAACATTTTTAATTTTTGTTTAAGGAACCGAAATCGTATCAGTATTTCGGAGTCGAAAAGTAAAAAAAACGGTAACCGTTACGTAACCGATACGTAGCTCCAGACTATAGGATACCCGTTACTTATTTAAATAAATTTAAAATATTTTTTATTGCATGATTTTAGGCACTTACATTCTTTAAAAACTTTAATCAGCCATTACCACCTTTCTATTTGTCCGATCTTGCTACGATTTAGTAGGATGATAGGTAATAATAGTAGTTAACGTTAATAAGTAAAAAAATTCGAATACCTTGAAAATTGTGCGTGTGGAGGCCTTCCGCGATTTACGGGGGCGGAAAAGGGCGTTGCAAAAATATTAAACAAACCTAATCTGCGTGTTGCAGTCTGTGTGCAAAAATTTGGATGCTCTAGCTCTCATTTTAAAAATGATTTTCTACATTTTATAACAATATTTTAATACATTCTGGTAGAGTGTAAAACAGAACTAACTGCGATATTTCAATTGACTAAAATTTAATTAGTTCTATAGTACAATTAAATAGGTATGCATATAATAAGTTAGATAAGATCCAAATCTTTTTAAACATTATATATCCTCATAGTTGAATCCGCCTTAAATTGTAACCGATATCCAGAACAAAATATCTGATCACTTTGGTGTTTTATTTTGACACGTTCACAATGTGAAGTACTTAGTTGATAATATAAAAATTAAAACAACATTTTTGACTGCTATTTATTTAATTGTCCGCTTACATGCAATTGCGAATCTCTAACAATTTAAAAATTTGACTATAAATAAATATGTAGTTATAAAACGGAAGAAATTGCAACTAAAAAAACGCCCCCACAATTGTCGCTCTTTTATGTCCGTGAAAAAGTATTCGAACAATATTGAAAAATTCTTGTGTATAATAAAAACAAATGCAATTTGTTTGCCAATTCAAACGAAGCGTTGCGAACACCGTCTAAATAGCATTTTAATAAGCAAATGTTTCTAAAGTTTTACGAATTATTTCGCTTGATTTTAGTTCGAGCAAGCGGGAAAGGCTTTAGTCGTGTTCCCGACTATAGGATACCCGTTACGTATTTAAACGTTCATAAAATATTGTCATTGCATACTTTTAGGCACTTCTATTGCTTGAAACTTAAAACAGCCATTACTACCGTTCTGTTTCGCTAATCTTGTTGCGATTTAGTAGGATGATAGCTTATAATATTAGATAATATTAATTATCAAAAAATACATTGTATCTCAAAAAGTTGTAGTGGCTTTTCGAGATTTGTTAAGGAGCGGTAAAAATTAAAAACAAACTTGATCTGCGTGGGGCTGTGTGCCAAACTTGGTTGGTCTATATAGGGTCTATATACACAGAAAAAAAATCCGGGATATTTAGCCCGAATTCAATCCGAAACGATGTCACAAGTGGGGTAATCTCGGATTTTCTTAAACCAAGTATGAAATACTTGATTTTTTTCAATCCCGAATTCAAGAAAGTTAAATTATCTCGGTTGATGTCCAAATGCGTGTAAACGATGAAGTGTAGGCCTGTTCGCCTGGGGCAGCTCATGACATTTTAAGGCAGGGCCCCCAGTCCCCACATAACACAAATATCATAGTTTCTGAATACACTAATTAACTTGGCAGCAAATGTGTATTTTCCATTTTAATCCCGATACAGGCTTGATTATTCAGATTTATCCTGAATACATACTTAAAGAATGCGAGCTTAAATTAAGTATTTTATACTTGATTTTAGAATGGCATTTTTTTTCTGTGTAGGTTCGGAGATGCTAACTTCTCCCTCTTTCATAAATTTCAACGAATACAATATACCCTTTTAATTATTTTTAAAGTAATGGGCATACAAATTGTAGAATTGTTTGTTTGCCAACCCGTCAATGATTTCATCAGCGCCAGAAAGCGCCAAGAGAGTTTATCTCACGAGTGAAATGCTATAAACGGGAAATGTTCAGCTGCAACTTGCTGGCCTGGTCTGTTGGCCATTACCAAAGCGAGAGAGCGTGGCGACATTCTACATCGGAATGGTTTATCAAAATCGAATAGTTTTATAATTCAAAATAACATTTCAATTTATTAAATAATTGTCTTCTTTTTTTTACAGGCAACAAAGCATATAAATTGATATTAAAAGTTTATCAAATTGTAATTGCATAAATTAATACAAATTAAACACATAAATATTAATAAATTATCCGACAAATACACATTATCAATACCAACCAACTTATAAACTACTCAAAGAAATATTCAAAATATCAAAAACAAAATAAATTTAATCACTTTAAAATATACATATATTAAATGCAAATTAAACACTTTTTCAAATTAATTAACAATAATTATTAAATTAACAAGTGGATAAAAAATGCATAAAAATTGCTGTTAAAATTCGATTAAATTAAGTTGAATTTTTAATACGCTCACGATAAATTGCGGAAGCGCTGCAAGGAAGTTAATTGAATTAGAGAACCGTTTACTGGCATGGTTTCGGAGGAGAACTGGAACAGCGACACAATGTCCGACTCGGACATGATCGACTCGAAGAACGACGTGTGCGGTGGGGCATCCAGCTCCAGTGGCAGCTCCATTTCGCCGCGCACGCCGCCCAATTGCGCCCGTTGTCGCAACCACGGCTTGAAGATCACATTGAAGGGCCACAAGCGGTACTGCAAGTATCGCTATTGCACCTGCGAGAAGTGCCGCCTGACCGCCGACCGGCAGCGTGTGATGGCCCTACAGACGGCCCTGCGTCGTGCCCAGGCCCAGGACGAGCAGCGGTCGCTGCACATGCACGAGGTGCCGCCGCCGTCGGGAACGCCGACGCTGCCCATCATGGCCCACCATGGCCACCATCATCACGTGCATCCCCACGCCCACTCACATCACGGCCACGCCCATCATGCCCACCATGTGCTGCACCATCAGCAGGCATCGGCGGCGGCGGCATCGGCCCCACCGCCACAGCCACAGTCGCATCTCGGGTCGGCTCCACACAGCCACGCCCACGCTCACGCCCATGTGCATCACGCCCACATGGCGGCAGCAGCCGCCGCTTCGGTCGTGCAGCAGCATCAGCAACAGCAGCAGCAGCAACATCATCACCACAACAGCAGCAGCCACCAGCAGCAGCAGCAGCAGCAACCACACCAGGCATCTTCATTGCGATCTCCGTCACACAGTGACCATGGCGGCACCGTTGGTCCAGCCACAAGCAGCTCCAGCGGCGGTGGCGCCACTTCCAGCAATGTGGCAGCCACTTCCAGCAGCAACACAGGCAGTGGCAGCGGCAGTGGCAGCAGCAGCTCGGCAGCCGGTGGCAGCGGTGGCATCAGTGTCATAACCAGCGCCGACCATCACATGTCCACAGTGCCAACGCCCGCACAGTCGCTGGAGGGATCCTGCGACTCGTCCTCCCCATCGCCATCATCCACATCGGGCAATGCCGTTCTGCCCATTTCCGTCTCCAGCACTCGGAAGAATGTGCCCCTGGGTAAGTGTTCAAGATTCAACTTTGTATTAAGATTTAATACTATATTAAATAACTTCAAACGGAAGTTGAGAATGTCTTAAGTCAACTCATCAAAGTAGCGCAAATATGGTTCGAAAATTCTTTTAAACAAATTAAATATTTTTGGAGAATATTATTCACAAAAAATAATTAATTAAATGGAAAAGACTAAAAAGAATTATTCACTTCCTTAGCATAATAACCGAGAACTAAATTAGTTTGAGCGAAATGTTACATAAGCAACTACAAATGAATATAAATCAATAAGAAAACTCGAATAACCTGCTCAAAAATACATTTTATCATCATAAAATCTTTGATCTATCATGATAAGAATTATTAAATCAATTGTTTTTATTTGGGCTTATACTCAGATATTTTCTTATTGATCTTCTATAACCAAAAATCTAATTTATTTTAATTGTCGCTCAAGCAGATCTCAGATTTTCATTAAATTTATATCTGTTTGTAACTTTGTTTTATTGTCGAGCTTATTGTTGTATATATTATCAATTTATATACAAATATTTAAGTATTAAATGAAGATTCCTAGTACATATCTTATTTAATTATTCGGCCAACTTGAACAATAAATTTCTTAAACAGAAACTTAAAAATTGAACTGCCAACGAATAATTACTTCAACAGACAAACTTTGTTTTAATTATGGCATAATTATGGCATAATTCCTTATATCAACAGTTAAAGTGATATGAACAGAGGTTCGTCTGTCAATTTATCAAGTCAATCGAATCGCTTTTCATGCCTGTGCTTGATATGAATAATTGCGACTTCGATTCAGTGTCGTACATAAATATTTTTAATTAATTTGTCTTCAAAAATTTTTAAGTCTGACTACCACCCTTCGCGCACCCTTCATTTGGGGATGTTTACTACTTTATATTATAGAACCACTTCCAGTCAAAATTGGCCTCATTTCGTACCATTTAGTAAAATTTGTTTGTTTATTTCGACAATAATGCCTTCTTAGTTGCTTTATTTATGCTAATTCACTTGAATATAGATATTTTTGTTCCAATTTATGTGCATGTCTTGACAGAACACATGTAAATGTTGTCTCCTGTCCATTTAAAGCCTAAAAAAAAAAACAGGAAGAAAAGAAAGATTATCTGTGAAGTTGGCAGGCAGCCGATTTCGTTGTCTGACAACTAAATAATTGTCATTCTAAAGTACTTATTATAGACCACAAAACGTGTAGTAAGATGAGGAAATATACCAACAACGTCAGCATCGTCTTGAAAAACTGAACACGTACATATTTTGTGTCCCAATGGACGGACAGCAGGAGACTTGCAACAGGGAAGTCGTGGGTTGAACGAGGGAGGGGCACAGAAGAGGGAAGTAGACTCGTCTGGGCAGTTGTCAATGGCACCCTGTAGGTAATTGATTTGCATATGGGATAATCAATTATTATTGGTGTTCCCGTTTGTCAACAGGAGCTCAAATATGACACATAATTTATTTATTTAAAATCATACATAAATGCATAAAAAATTGTTAAATTAGGAATAAGAGTAAGAACGAATCAAAATGTAATTAATTGCCTCAAAGTAGAAGCAAAGATATTTTTTCATTCATCAAAATGTAGAGTTAAGTGCATTTGGCCGATGTTTCATTCTGCTAATGTTTTAGGCGCACCCTCAATTAATTACAATTCTTGCGCACTTTCACTTGCAAATAGTATGATACGCTTTAATATACCTTATAACATATTTATAGTATGTACACTCATGGACAAAATAATAGGTGCACTCTTTCTTTTACTATAACAGCTATTGTAAGTCAAGTCTTCAAATTTAACAAATATATTTGGAAAGGTCATCTAAATTCCGTTTGAATGATGCATAGCTTTCCTTAACCCATTGACATAAATATTCGAATTTTAAAAAAGTCAACTTTCAAAACTTTTTTCCTCGATTTTTTCCAAACAATGTTGGGATGCAAAAACATTCTTCAAACAATTTAAGGAGTGACTGCAAAAAAAAATGCACCAAAAATAATTTTAGCTTAAACTTAGCTTAAGTAAATGCAACTAAAGTTCTCATCCTTGAAGCTAGATCTGAGCCCGGGAAAGTTATCCACTGATCCCGACATTTTTACTTTTAATATTTTCGCATTTTTAAAAGCTTGAATATCAGAAGATCAACGCATAGGTTAAATTACAGAGTATCTATAATCACTAAATGCATAGCTTATTTCCATTTTTTTTGTAATATGCACAATATTAGGAAGTTTTTTTTTAGTTCAGATTTCGTACACAGTTCAATAAAGATATAAGCTCAACATATCTAGAATATATTTCAGCTTTACAGATTTCTGGCTGATAGCAATTTTTGAATATTTTGCATTTAAAAATAGCCAGAACTAGCTATTAAATGAATCAAAATTCGCAGCAATATGTTTATTGGCAATTTGCCGATATCAATACATAACATCTATCAAAAAGGTAACTTTCATTCATTGAAGTTTTAAAGAGAGAAGCGTAGAATAATATGCTCCGTTTGTAAACAATCTTCGTGCAGGGTATAAAAATGCACAACGAATTGCAATGCGAATTATTTAGCCCATCTCTCGCGCCCTTTCGTCTAGCCCAAGGCTGATTCGCTCTGTCTATAATTAGACGCACAACAAAAGCATTTGAAAGAGCGAACAAAATTGAGCATAGGCGCCAAAAACAATCACAACTCTCGTTCTCTTTCTGTGGCTCTCTCTTTGGCAACCTTGACTCCAAGTCGCTGGCTCGTGGCTGCTCTTTCTGTTTCTTTTCTGGCTTGCTGTCCGCTAAATGAGTGGGCAGCTAAGAACATTCAACGCGATTTGCAACAAAGTTGCAGTCCAAAGAAGGAAACAAAACAAGAAACAGAAACACAACCCGAACTCAAACACGATGCACCGACTACGAGTTTGGAGTACTCGTAAATGAGTCGGTCGGATTAGGCTGAAAAGATTTTACAAGCTTGTATACAACGAGTTCGCAACCTGACGTATCTACACAGATACTCGCACAGTGGGCGCAAGACGTTGTGTCAGCTACCGTTTGAGTGGACTGGTCAGTTGAGTCAGTTAAGCAGTACCATATCGGTTTGAGTTATTGACAAAGTGCCGAGGATACTGTGGGATACTCCTTTTTCTGAGGTTATTTTTCTCTATTCAATTATTAAATGATCGATAATCTTCGCTTAAAAGATGTCAATTATTCTGTAGCTAATTTATT